>VMDR010002168.1:0-98991 GCA_007922815.1 Macrotus californicus
GGGGAGGGAGAAAGAGAGGGACAGAAACATCAATATGAAAGAGAAACATTGATCCGTTGCCTCTTGTATGCACCCTGAATCCCAGGCACGTGTCCTCATTGGGAATTGAACTGGTGACCTGTTGCTTTGTAGGACAATACCCAACCAACTGAGCAATGTCAGTCAGGGCTGTAATAGTGATTTTTATATTAATGATGAAATGTATACTTTTAATGAGCCTGTGTACAGCTTTTGTAATTCTTCCTGTGTTACATATTTTTTTGATTATATTTATTGAAATGTAATTTTATATCTGTCGAATCTAGTAATTTAGAAGATAGTTCTATATGTCTTTGTTTTTAATTTTATTTTCCTAGTAATTAATTTTTATTGAAGTTTATAAAGTGTCAGTCAGTGATGAATTGAAAAAAATAACTGGCCCTTCACAGATTGTTTGAAAAACTATTTCAGCCCTGGCTGGTATGGCTCAGCAGATTGAGCAACAGCCTGTGAACTAAAAGGTCCTTGGTTGGATTCCCAGTCAGGGCACATGCCTTGGTTGCAGGCCAGGTCCTCCAGGAGGGGGCGCTCTAGAGGCAACCACACATTGCTGTTTCTCTCCCTCTCTTTCTCCCTCCCTTCTCCTCTCTAAAATAAATAAATACAACCTTTTATAACAAAGAAAGGGGAAAAAAAGAAAAGCTATTTTAAATCATCAATATAGTGGACCATCTTGAAGGTCTACAGATGTCAAGATTAACAGGGCTCTTGAGCGCTATCCTATTATAAAGAGTTAACGTAGTTCTTAAGATTGTGCCTGTGTACTTCTGTCCTTACCACGTAAGTGAAAAGTGTTCTTTAATATTTGCTACTGATGGGGATCAAGAATACATTTGCCAGATAAGTGGCTACATTCCAAACTGGGTTGATTTAATTTTTTATAAATATTGTATCACATCAGCTGCAATTGGGGCTACTACCTGGTTAAGTTTACAGTTGGATATTATAATCAGCAAGGTTTTCAGAGGGCTAAGACAGGCAATTGAGAAGAGATATGATGTGGACTCTCACCCCCATGCCTTGTAATTCTTTGGTGGTTGTGGGAATGTCTACAACACCCATAGTTGCAGCATTATGTCTGATCCACTATTTTGGCCTGAAGTGAGAGCAGGGATTTTCAGGAGCTTCCACTTGATTCTTTCTGCCTACCCTTATTAGCTTTTACTCCATAGTCCATAAAATCAACATAAGGGTTTTCCAGATGCCAAAAATAGCCGCAGAATGGCTGGATAGACTCAATGAACTCACTGTGGTTGGGTTTTGGCCCAAACTCCATGTATCATTGGTCCTCCATAAACCTCTACTCTAATCAGAGGATTGCAATGGCATTGGAGTTCCCTGGTATCAGAGTCAGCTCAAATCCATATATAACGCTTTGTGAAAAATCCAGGCATTTCCTTTTCCTTTGGGCACAATCATTGTGGAAAACGTCTTTGTGTCACTCTGAAAGGGTTTGGATAGTGCGTACTGTGTACTGTACAAACTTGTAGTAACATTGTCTGGTCCGCAGTGTGACCCAGACTCCACTTCATCTCTGAGCTCTGGGTCTGCCCAACCTGGAAACTGAGTGAGGACCTTTAAGTTTCCACTGTGGAAGCTGATGGCAACCTTCTGCTTGCCAGAACCTTGGTATTTAAAAAAAATTATACAAGCAGCACATACCATAGGTAGCTTTCTATTTCTCCATGACCAATTAGCCACTACCCCAGATCCTTGCAGTTCAAGACCCCCTGATTGCCTCAGGCCTTGCAAACTATTTTGGTAACAGCACCCGTTTTCCTGCTGATTAAGTGCTGCTACTTGTCCTATGTCATTTAAACCCTCCTATAGGGAACCTATCCATGTGTGATGTGATCTAGTGGCTCAGCTCTGGTTCTGAACGCAGACAGATGCAGGTGGTGTGCAGATAGACCTATCCGTGAATAGGTCTCCCGTGGGGAATCAGGCCTGCATTGCTCCTAGGCTGCTTTGAGACTTGCTTTTGCTAAAAACTCCCTCACCCTGAGTTGAGGAAACAAATGTTTACTGCATATCTTTAAAGTCACTTCCTAAAATCTATGCTAAACCTCTCAAGTTTGGGTGTAACCAGTTCAACCACTTTCCCTTTACATTTGCAAACGACCTTTATCTTGAAGGGATTAGCAACATTCTTTCTTTTGTTATGGTAACCACTTAAAGCTACCTGTGCATAGTTAATGAGAACCATCCTGGGTGTAATGTACCTAGAGTGTCAATAAAAGCCTGTCCAGGCGAGGGGTCTGGGCCCTCTCTCTCACTCTCTGGTGAGCTCTGGGCCTCTCTCACACTCTCGCCCTCTCCCTGACCTTCTCTATCTCTCTCCCACAGGCCCTCTTTCTCTTACTGAGAGAATGGCCAAGCTAGCACTCTCTCATTTAGAGAGTGGCTTGACATCCCTTTTTCTCCACTGGATTCTTTAGTCCGTGTGAATTTGTTCGTCACTTGTCCGGGGATATAGGACAAGCATTCCACAACAACACGCAGTCCTGCTGGACGGGACCACGACAACCCCCTGAATCCCAATTCTGTTGGTTAAGTTCCATTCTAGAAGCTGAACAAGGAAATATATACTAAGGGGTTTACGGTAGGAAATCTGCACGCATGGCTGTGGAGGCTGGCTCTGCAAGTCTGGAGTCTATAGGGGAGGCTACTGAGGAAGGGCAGGCCGGAGCTCTTAGGCGTGGGCTTTTCAAACTGTTGTCTACAGGCAGAATATCTTATTCTCTCAGGGACACCTGAGCCCTACTTTTAAGTCCTTTCAAATAATTAAGTCAGGGCCATTCAGATTATCTAGGATAATCATTTTAACTTAAAGTCAACTGATTACAGACTTTAATCATACCCACAAAGTATCTTTATACCAACACCTAGATTAGTGTTCTAATGCATAATTGGGGACTGTAGCCTAACCAAGCTGACATATCAAAATGACCATCACAGGTCACTCCTTGCCAACTTGGTACCCATACACACCTCCTTAAACCATACTTAATATGTAAATAAGGACAATAACAATGCCATATTTGTGCTTAACATGACACAACCATTCCAAGAACAGCCAAAAATACACCAACACTTTCCCCAGAAGACATTACAAAGTCCGTAGCTGTTGTTCACTCTTCTTGTCTTGGATTGTAAATGTCCAAGACATAAAGATATATCTTTATATCCAAGATATAAAGTTAACTGTTATTAATACATGATGTTAGATGATAAGGGAATAAGAGATGGAAAAATTATAAATATTTATATAATATATTTATAGTTATACATATTACTATATAAATATATATGTTTAATATACATATTTAATCCTCACCTGAGGACATTTTTTCATTGGATTTCGCACGAGAGGAAGACAGAGAGAAAAGCATCGATGCAAGAGAGAAGCATTGATTGGTTGCCTCCTATATGTGCCCACACCAGGGATCAGGGAATGAACCTGCAGACCAGGTATGTGCTCTGACTGGGAATCTAACCTGCAACCTTTCAGTTATGGGGCAATGCTCCAATCAACTGAGCCACACAAGCCAGAGCTATAGCAATATATTTATTTACATTATAAATATAAACATATTATGTTATAATTATATTATAAATGTTATATAAAAATTTATGCATTATTTTTATTACAAAATAAGGAAGAAATACTTGTAACTATTACAGTCCTTGTTTCTAAAACTGATCACATGTTTGCAGATATAACTAGCTTCTTCTACCCATCCTACATTCATTTTTGTCTTCAACAGTCACCTTAGCTGGTCTTAGTTCTTCTTCTGACAGAGTGACCTAAACCTTGATTTCTAAAGGGTCTGGGCTATTAGCAGTCTTGCTAAAATTGAGTTGTTGTACTTTTCTGTGGACTTTAATCACAGCATGTGGGAGGACCAAGAGAGATCCTAAGGGTTCTCTTATATTCCAGACATACTTTTTCTTTTTCTTTTTTTCTTTTTTTTAAATTTTTGGGGGTGAGACATAGGCAGCTGTATTTTTTTTATTTTTATTTTTTAGAGAGAGGGGAAGGGAAGGAGAGAGGAAGAGAAACATCAGCGTGTGGTTGCCTCTCACGCAACCCCTACTGGGGACCTGGCCTGAAACCCAGGCATGCGCCCTGACTGGGAATCGAACCAGAGACCCTTTGGTTCGCAGGCCGGCACGCAATCCACCGAGCTACACCAGCCAGGGCCAGACATACTATTTCTTATCTCCATTGTGTAGTGACAAGCCAAGTTCTCCTGAGTAATTAGTATCAATCATCCCAGCCAGTACAATAACCCACTTTTAATAAAAAAATTTTTTATTTATTTTTAAAGAGAGGGGAAGGGAAAGAAAGAGAGGAAGAGAAACATCAATGTGTGGTTGCCTCTCGTGCGCCCCCAACTGGGGATTTGGCCCACAACCCAGGCATGTGCCCTGACTGGGAACTGAACTGGTGACCCTTTGGTTCACAGGCTGGTACTCAATCCACTGAGCCACAGCAGCCAGGACATAATCCACTTCTTTGCCTGTTGATTCAGAGACATAAGGAGCCCAAAGTGGCTGGGTGGCAGCCAGTCAGTTCAATGGAATTATTGTTGTGTCTCCTGATGGAAGCATTCTTGTTTCTGCAACTAAAGTCTCCAGAGAAGTAAAGCCTAAAGTCACAGCGAGAGGAAGTAAACATTTAGTGGATTCACTAAACATCTCGTGGATCACTAGAAGTTAACAGTTAATGGAGCCACTCTCATTTTCATTCTTTGAAATAGGAGAAACAGTAGCATATATTGAATGTGGATTTAGAGCATATGTAACCTCCTGGAGAACTTTTTCAGCCCGTTGAAGTATTACCACCTAGCTGGCACCATAACTGAGCCTTCCAAAGGCTGTTACACTGTTCTATCAAGTCAGATGCTTCAGGATGATTTAGAACATGGTAAGACCAGTGAATCCATGAGCATGGGCCCATTAGCACACTTAATTTACTGTGAAGTGAGTTCCTTGATTAGAACCAATGCTATGTAGAATAGCATTATGGTAGATAAAGCATTTTATAAATCCATGGATGGTAGTTTTGTCAGAAGAAATGAGGGCAGAGAAGGTAAATCCTTATCCAGAGTAGGATCTATTCCAGTAAGAATAAAGCATGCCCCTTCCATGATGAAAGTGGCCCAATGTAATCAATCTGCCACCAGTTATCTAGCTGATTATCCTGGAGAGTGGTGCCATATCAAGGACTCAGTGTTGGTCTCTGCTATTGGCAGATTAGGCATTCAGTAGTGGCTGTAATCAGGTCAGCCTTAGTGAGTAGAAGTCCCTGTTGCTAAGCCCATGCATTACATCTATCCCTGCACGATGGCCCTTTTGTTCACGAGTCTATTTGGCAATGACAAGGACAGAAGCTGACTGGTAATCCTATCTACTATATTATTAAAGTCATCCTCTGCTGACCTTTTGGTGAGTACTCACATGGAACACAAATACCTTCATATCCTTGCCCATTCAGAGACATCTATTCACAAACATCTTTCCTAGAACCCCTTGTCATTAATTTTCCAATTGTGTTTCTTCCAGCTTCCTGTCCACTCAGCTACAGCCTATGAGTTGATATAGACTTTTATGTCTGATCATTTCTACTTTTAGACAGCATGAAAAATCATCTGATATAAAACTGAAAGTTCTGCCTGCTTGGAGGATTTCTCACCACTGCTCTGGGATGTTCTAGAAAGGGGCTGTAATACTACACCTGTCCATTCTCAGGTAGTGTCTGTATGACATGCAAACCATCTGTAAAAATATATATCTTTTAATCCTCTCCTGAGGACATTTTTTCATTGCATTTAGAGAGAGAGGGAAGGAGAGCAGAAGGGAGAGAAACATCAATGCAAGAGAGAAGTACTGGTTGGTTGCCTCAGCCAGCTTGCCACAGGGAACTCCCCATGAGGTCATGGATGCAGGCCTAGAGAGAAAAAAGTAATGTAGAAGGAGTAGGGGCCGTGGGCACTTGGGCTAATTCCTCATGCAACTTGTCTGTGCCTTTAGGACTAGCTTGAACTTAATCTCATATATACCATTTCTGTTCGATAATGGAGTGCTGGTTTGCATGCCCCACTTTGTGGCTTGGTGAGTCAGACAACACCCAATTCATGATGGTCAACTTAGGATGCATTCATGGTAACCTGTTGGCCCATGGTTAGGTGCTCAGTCTCTTCTGAGGTCCAATACCAAACCAAAAACTATTCCACAAAATCACAGTAGTAATTCCCAAAAGAAGGCAGGGCTTTGTTACATAATCCTAAGGTTCCTATTGAGGCCCACCAAAGGTTTCAAAATGCATCTCTATCCTTCACTGACACTTCAAGCACCATTGAATCTACTAGATCAGGTGGTCCAATTGACAGAACAGCTTGGATGGCAGCGTGGACCCATTGCAGAATCTTCTCTTATTCTGGGTCCCATTCAAAGCTAGCAGATTTGGGGGTCACTTGATGATAGAGCTGGGTTAGCACACTCAAATGAAGAACACATTGCCTCCAAAATCCAAAGAGGCCTCCTAGGTATTGTGCCAACTTCTAGTGATAGAAGGGGTCAAATGCAACATCTTCTTCACTTTAGAAGGGATATATCTATAAATATATCTATATCTATATCTATAAATATATTTATATCTATATCTATAAATTATATACCATTGGGCACCTAGAAATTTTACTGAAGTAGAAAACCTCTGTATTTTTGTGAGAGTTACTTCCCATCTTCTGGTATGCAAATGTCTTACCAATATGTCTAGAGTAGTTGTTACTTCCTGCTCACCAGGTCCAATCAGCATAATGTCATCAATATAATTGACCAGTGTAATGTCCTGTGGAAAGGAGATGTTATCAAATTCTTTGTGGACTTAATTATAACATATGTCTGGAGAGTTGCTCTACCCTTAAGGTAGGACAGTGAAGGTGTATTGCTGTCTTTGTCCACTGAAAGCAAACTGCCTCTGGTGGTCCTTACTAATAAGTATAAAGAAAAAAGAAAAGAAAGAGAAGCATTTGCCAGATCAATAGCTGCTCAACAGGCTCATGGGGATGTATTAACGTGCTCAAGCAAAAAAAACACATCTGAAACAGCAGTTACAATTGGAGTCACCATCCAAGTTTATGATAATCCACTATCATTCTCCAAGATTCACTGGTTTCCTGATAGGTAAGCTAAATGCAGGAATCACCACACCTGCATCTTTCAAGTCCTTAGTGGTAGCATTAATCTCTGCATTTCCTCCAGGAATGCTATGTTGCCTCCAGGAGAGCTGCATTCCTCTTGCCTTACTGTTTCTATAGTTAAACTCCGTGTTGGTGGCTTCCACTTGGCCTTTTCCACAATAACAGCCCTCTCTCTACAAGACAGGAACCGATGTGTGGATTCTTTCTCTTGCTGAGTATGTATTCCAATCAATGCATTCCATAGATGGAGAAATAACCACAGGATGGGTTCAAGGATCCACTGGGCTTGCAAGGATCCACTGAATCCACTGTCAGAGGGACATAAACTAAAAGTACATTGACCATCTGACTTCTGTAAACTCTCACTCTGACTGGTGAACCACTGTGACAATTTGGGTCTCTAGGAATTAGTGTGAATTCAGAGCCAATGTCTAATTCCTGAGTGATGTGATTATTTTTCTTCCCTCAAACACAGTTACCCTGGGAGCTATAGATCCCTTTGGAGAAGGCTAAGAGAACAATTAACAGTATAGGTTTTTGGCAATGTAGCAGGGTCCTTAATTCAAGTGGATCCAGACTCTTTTATCCAAAGGGTTCTGAGTCTATAAACTGGCTCAGGTGTGGGAACTGACTTAGGGCTACGGCCATTTTTTGTCTTTCACCTTAGACTTCTGTTCATTAGAACTCATCTGCATATACAGATCAAGTAAGACTTTAGCAGACTGTATTATCTATTTCTTTTCTAGGGACACCATGATCACCTAGCCAACGTCATAGGTCTCTGGGAGCCAGACAATTCTAATAACTGCTTTGACCCTGCTGCCCACTGCAGTAACTGTGCCCACCTGGGCTTTGACAATTAAGTGCCAACATTTGGGCCCTGTCACCCAGTATTACATTACACCATTGCATTGAAAGATCCCAGTTCAATGGTGGCAGTCCCCACTGTAATTTGTGACCTACAGAGAAGAGCGACTAATGAACTCTTTAATGATGCTAGGACTTCTTTCATAAATTTATTTCCCATAGTTGTGGGGGGAAATGTATCCTCTCAACCCTCCTGGGGTGGGTAAGTAGGTCTTACATGATAAGTTCACTTTAATATTCCAATCTCCCTAAGTCTTTGGATACCTTCCTCTACCAAGGCAGTTTTGGCATTTTAACGTAATTTAATGTAGGCCATGTTTGGGTCTATGTTTTAGTCAACTAATCAGACAAACTGTGGGAGCCCTTTCTATTCCCTCAAGCAACAATTGAATCGAGATTCTCTGCTCAGTGGGCCCATATCAATAAATTTGGTCTGACCCAACTTTATGTTTCTTCTGCCTTGATCCTACATGTAACTCACTTCCAGACATAGCCTCAGATTTCTATCTCTACAAACTGGAAAAATAATGCAGTTCTTTTGATGTTTAGTGAACCTCCTCGCAGCTCACATCTTGCACCTCACCCTTTGGGGCCTGTTGAGATGTGAATTTAGTTATGGGTTTAGGAGCAAAGAGGGTTGGTAGGAGTCCTAAGGAGAGGCAGCAGGGCCTTAGGGGAGGCCCATACAGGTTCTTCAGGCAAATGAGGGCAAACTTCCCTAGGCAGGGATGAAAGAGCTGCTTCTGCACAGAAAACTTAGCAGAATTTAGGGGTATAAGGTCCTCAGTGTCATTGAGGTCTTCTCATATATCCCCATTCCAATTTTCAGGGTGTTATTTTTTCTCAATCCATTCCCTAATTTTACTAGAAGAAACCCATGAGATTGGGAACACAATTTCTATAGCAATTCAGCCACTCACAGGGTACCCTCTGGGTTTGACTTGTGGAAATCTCAGCATTGAAGCTACAGGAGATAAGGGTTTCTTTCAGGGAAGAAAGAAATTTCAGGATTTTATCCTAAACTCAACAGGAACTTTGGGGAAGTTGAGGTAGGGTAATGACATACATTGCTTTACAAGTGAAAAAAAATTCTTTAGCCGCTATGTAATAGGTGACTTGTAGGTGAAAATGGAGAGTTTACTTTTGCAGTCTTCCCCACTAGATGATAGTGACCTGGACCAGAGTTGTAGTGATAAAAAACAGTGGGTCAGTGTGGAATATGCTTTGAAGGTGAAGCCAACAGAAATTGACGATAGATAGGCTGTGAGGGGTGACAGAAAGAAACAAAGGTGTCTATTAGATGATTGGCTTGAGCAACTGGTCAGGTGATGGTGACATTACACTTCATGGGAAATGTAATAGTTACAAGTTTGGGGGTGGGGAATATCAAGAATTAATTATGAAACGTCTTTTAGACATCAATATATGATGTCAAGTAGGCAGAATTGTGCCACTCACTCATCTACTCACTTCAAACAGGCTTCTGCACTCAAATTCACTAAATTATTTCCACAACGTCCTTTAGAACAATTTCTTTTCTGATGTAGGACCCAATTCAGTAACACACATTGCATTCAATTGTGAGATTTCTTCAGTCTCTAATCTGAAGCTCTTCTTCAGTCTTGCTTTATCTCTAATGACCTTGACAGTTTTGAAGGATGCAGGCTTGTTGTTATGTAGAATGTCCCTCAGTGTGAATATGTGTGATGGTTTATTCATGGTAATTTTAGACCAAATATTTTTGGCAGGAGTACTATATGAATTATGTTGTGTTATTTTCGGTGTATCATATCAGGAGCACATGGTATCTCTTTGTCCTACTCATGGGCTTGTTCACTTTTATCGCTTTGCTAAGTGTTGCCTTCTAAGTTTCTGTAGTGTAAGTTTATCATTTCCCCTTTTGTAATTAATAAGTAATCTATGGGATGAAACTTTGAGGTTGTAAATATCCTAGTTCTCATCAAATTTTTACTGATGATTTTAGCATCTATTGATGATCTTGCCTGAATCAATTTTGATATTTGCAAAATGATGATTTTTTAACTGAAAAATTTCTCCTACACCTATCACTTGTCATTCTACTAAAAAGAATGCCAGAAAACATTGAAGTGATAACTGTCTCTCTTATTAGACTATGAACTCACTGAGAGCAGGCACTGTTTTTTTTTCAACTCTAACACCATTCCTGTATTGAGCAGATGCTCAATAAACACATATTAAAATGAGTTGTACTAAAGCCATCCTTCAAAAATGGGGAAAATATTAAAAATCCTGGCCTTTGAAGGTTTCTGTGTGGCCAAATGAGATTGTGTTCATGAAGAAGCTTTGTAGCCTGTGACAGGCTTTGCATGTGTGAGCTGTGATCTTCGTTAGGGGCTCAAGCCATGCCTATCTCAAGGCACACTGTAGTGGAGCCCCGGACCCCTTAGACCAGCAGGAGCGGGGGAGTTAGAGGGAATGGCTGAAAATCAATGTCTAAGAAAATGAGGCAGGATCTCCCTAGAGCCTTTACCCTCCTCTCTCTTCCTTGCCTTCTCCAAGAAAGGGATGGGTGGGTACTTATGCTTTGTTGATTCCTCCCCCTCCCTCCTCCCCTCCCTTCTGTCACACCACTCTCTCCTGCATTCTCTCTTCTAGAAATGCAGAAACTTTCCCACAGCTGTCAGGCTTCTTTCCCTGAAGAATATCTCTAATCGCCCCGTCTGATTGGGTCTCGTTAGCGGGCTGGTGGCATTGATTGTACTCAATCAACATCCTCCTGCCCAGCTGGGAAAATGTCCCATTTATTCCTCCATTTTATCTACTCTTTCTGCTACAACTATTTTACAGTTTTTCTGGGGTTAAAAAAAAAAAGCAAGCCCAAAGACCAAAATTTTATGCTGCCCCTGGTTGTGTGGGGCTCCTTACCATTTTACTTTGCACAGTGATTTGCTGCTTTCTCTATCTCAAGAAATTTCTGGAACTGCCCAGTGGGGTCTCTGGGGACACTCACGCTTCTCTCCAAACCTCACCTGTCAACAACAATAACAAAGATAACGAGAACAAGCATTTACTCACTCATACAGTTGACAAAATGTATTTGCATAACTGAATTTGTTTGTGCCTCACAATATTCCTGTAGCATAGATGTTATGATCATAATCATCCCTATTTTGAGGATGAGAAAACTCAAGTTTAGGAAAGCTTAGGAAACTTGCCTGTATCATACATCTAGGAGGTAGCAAAGCTGGGACTCAAACCCAGGTAATTGTCTCTGAAATTTGGTGCTATTCTAATACTCCAAGCTATACCCTTAGTCCAGGTGATGGCAGCTGCATCCTGTAGCAGAAGGTTTTCTGATTCCGGAAAGGCCAGGGTGGCATCATGCTCCCTGGCAGGACCAGCAGAGATCACTCTGCCTATAGGTGGAACAAGTAGCCTCTTGGGAGCCCTGAGTCGAAATCCCCACTCCAAATCTCTCCCTTGCTGATCTGACACAGAGGGAAGGCATACACCCACATCACTCATCTCAGTTAAGTGACCTGGAGAAGTGAACCCTGAGATGGATCCATTTTGTCCTGGGAGGAGAGAGGGAAAGAAGAGTAAAAGGTTCAGATCATGATGGGAAATTCCTCTAGGCAGGTCAGACCCTGGTGGGGCACAGGGAAGTCAGCAGTTGTTTCCTGCCTCTGACATATGGGACAGAGAGCAGACTCATGTGATTGGCAAGGCACCAGAACTGACATTGCAACACCTGGGCTCAACCTCCAGGTTTCTGCCTGCTGGCTGTGTCACCTTGGGCAAATTACTTACAGTATTACTTACGGATTGAGAGGATGGCAGTCAAAGATCATCCTAACATCTCGAAGAAAGATGATATATAAGGGTGAGAAACACAGTGGACGTTGAGATTCAGTATGTAGACTGTTCTATGTCGGAGTTCTGTGTTCTGTGGTGATACAAAGAACTGCGGAATTTCTAACAAGATTAAAGAGAAAAATGTGAGCACTTTGGTGTGATTCAACTACTCATGTTTTAATGTAGACGCTTCTGCCCAGGTGGCAAACTGCCTGTGCTCACACGCCAACTCTCACCCACGTTCATGCTTGCAGTATTCTGCGTCATTTGGCTTACTCCTTTTCTGCTTTCCTTCAGTTGTCTGATGTTTTGTTTACAGTTATAGCTTCTTTATTGGTCACAACATTTCAGAATAATGTCAAGACAAACTTTTTTGTCTTCCCCCCAGGAAACATTTTATTTTAATGTCATAGAAGGTAGGACTTGTTCCTACCTCCCACCAACTGTGAGTATTTTAGCCATGGTACTGAAAACTTGCCTCAGTTTCATTAGTAAGATAGAGTGATAATTTACCTTAGGAGGCTGTTATGAGGCTGTAGTGGAGCTATTGGATATAAAAGTGTTAAGAATGAAAAGCACTATAGAGATTTAAGGAGTTATTTGTACTTCTATATACTTCTTACATTTTTGTGTTTCATATTTGCTTGTCTTATCACTTTCACTTACCTGTAAGCAACTGGAAGGTAGAGGGACCTATCTTATTAATATCAATATTCTCGGTGTATTGCATATTGTCTGGAACAGAGCAGGTGCTTAATACATGTTGGGTAGATGGATGAATGCTTATGTGGCTGCATGGGTGCATGGGTGAGTGGATGGATAGTTGCCTGAGGATAAGAAGAAAAGATTGTTGAGCTGAAAAAAAATCGAGAATTCATTCAACAACAAAAATGATAATTTACCTCCTTTAATCATCACTACCATCTAGGAGGGAGGCTTGATTATTCCCATTTTACAAATGAGGAAGCTGCAGCTCAGAAAAGCTCAGGCTAGTAAAAAGCAGAGTTGGGATCCAAGCCAGAGACCTATTTCCAAACTTAAAACCTCTTTCATGAAAGCAGAGAAGGACAAAGGATCGCAGAGAGCAGAATTTCCTATCAACATCCATTTGGGTCTCTGGATGCACCAGGTCCTTCCAGGTTACGTGCACCAATGCATTGACTGTTTATTTCTGTTCATTCGAGATGGGATTCTGCCACCTGCAACCAAAACACCTTGATTAAAACACTCTCTCTTACCCATTTTGCCCTAGCAGGCTTCTAATATTTTATTCTAGTGCCAGTGTCTCTGCCTGATAGGACAATTATTTGTGCATGTCTTTCTTGTCACTAGACTTTGAGCCCTTGGAAGGTATGGGCCGTATTTTATTTACTTATTGAACATCGTCTGTGGTGGCTCCTCACTGAGTACCAGTAGCCTACAACGTAGTTCATGCTCAATAAGCATGTGTGTGCTTTAATAAGTGTATTGTACAAGTCTTTTAGACTTGGGGATTTGTCTTGATTTTCCCTGGCACTTGCTAAGCACCTACTGTGTGCCAAGACCTGTATTAGGGGATTTTACAGAGGTATCACACTATCTCTATTTTACCTCTCACAGGTCTCTCAGAGCAGGTAGCATTTTGCAATTTGCCACCATCATCCCTTCCCTCTTCCTTTGGAAAGAGTAAACGTCCCCCTCAAGCCACTCAGCAAACACGCAGTCAGAATATGACGAAAATACTTTGAATCTTTGTTTTAAAACCTTGTTAAACTTTCTGTTTAAAAATGTTTTGTTCCCATTGTGATAGGAGGTCTTTTAGAAATCAGTTCTGAGGAGCAGTCTTCCTAAGGCAGTCAGTATTCAAAGCAGTTTGGAGAGAGAACTGGTTGCTAGGGGCAACACAAACTTCTGAGGGGGAATTTCTCTGCAGGAGGATAAAAAACCAGTTCCCCAGGGGACCTTGTAGGAATGGGGTCTTCTCACAGAGGAGCAGATGGAAAGTGGCTGAGAGCAGGCTCTGGACGGTGCTTGGTGCCTCTTGGATGGCTGGCAGGCTATTGGGCCACCTGCATGGGGTGTGACACCCTAACCCAGGCACACAGGCGGCAGCCTTTCCTTCTGCTCAACAAGGCCTCTAGAAGACCGAGTCACCTGCCTGTGGGGCTGTGCTTTATGGCGCAAAGCAGTCCTGACCAGAGCAAGGGCTTTGCCTCTCTGGTTACTGATTGTTGTGGGATTTATTTACTTGTTTTATTTCTTGTAGTAACATTAATTTTCTCTCTGCATTGTAACATATATATAGGTTTGTGTTACCACCACTATAATCAGGATATAGAACAATTTCATCACCCGCAATTCCCTCAATCTACCCCTTTATCAGAGCCACACTTTTCCCCACCTCTGTCCCCTGACACCCGCTGATCTGTTCTTCATCGCTGCAGTTTTGTCTTTTCAAGAATGCTATGTAAATGGAATATGTATAACCTCTTGAGACTGGTTTCTCTCGCACAGCACAGCACAGCACCTTTGAGATTCACTCAGGCTGTGCATGTAGCCGTCACTCCTTCCTCTTTACTGCTCAGTAGCGCTCCCTACGTGCACATGCCGCCAGGCCTCATTGCTTGCGGGATCTCTATTTGCAGACTCGCCTACTTGCTAAAATTCGTAACCCCAAAACTGACACTTGTTGCGCCTTCATGGTTATTCGCAGACATGTGCGGAGTAGCAAAAATTTGAGGTTGAATAAGGTGACGCTCTGCATCCTGTTTCGGCTCTCAGACTGTAAACAAGTGTCCTTTTCTCAGCCTATGTAGTGTCACCTTTTTCTGCCTTTTGTAATTTTTGTCGGTGATTCTGCTGTTGAAAATGGTCCCCAGGCATGGTGCTGCAGTGCTGACTAGTGTCCCTCAGCTCGCAAAGGCTGTGCCGTGCCTTACGGACAATGTGGACGTGTGAGCCAAGCTTCAGTCGGGCAGTGCTAGTGCTGTCGGCTGTGCATTCAATGTTAATGGATCAAAATGTGTATTAAATAAGGTGTCTTTATTTACTTATTTTTAAAGATTTTATTTATTTATTTTAGACAGAGGGGAAGGAAGGGAGAAAGAGAGGGAGAGAAACATCAATGTGTGGTTGTCTCTCGTGTGCCCCCTACTTGGGACCTCACCTGGCTGACAACCCAGGCATGTGCTCTGACTTGGAATCGAACCTGTGACCCTTTGGTTTGCAGGCCAGTGCTCAATCCACTGAGCCACACCAGCCAGGGCTAAATAAGGTGTCTTTAACCTTACACAGAAACACACATACACCAAAATTATATATTAATCAGTTGATGAAAATGTTGTGACCAGAGACTCACAAAACCTGAATCTTTATTTCCACTTGGGGCAAAAGTTCAGTATTTGCTAATTCACTGTTCAAGTTGACTTTATAGAACACAACTAATGTGATGATGAGAACTGACTATAATTATGGTGTTTATTAAACCAAGCTCTGGGCTAGTGACAGTGGGGCTTGAGACCCAGTCCCAGATTCATGGTGCTTACAATTAGGTTGGGGAATTTTATTTTCCTAGTTTTTGGAAGGAGGGAAGCTGAATTCCAAGGGACCTGGATATTGCAGCAACTGTTTTGTGCAGAACAAAGGGATGCATGAGCTGATTTCTCAGAAGGAGGACAGAGAGACCCAGCGAGATCCTGGAAGACTATAGACTGCATGAGTCTATAGTCTTCTGTTGCATTTAAAAAAAAGTTTATTTCTCATTTACGCAAAGTCCATTATAGACCCGGAGGACTCTCCAGAACAGTTGCCCCCATGCATGGAGCTGGGCTTTGAAGACTGCTTTCACCTTGTGGCTCCCTCTATGTGCATGCCTGTGGCTGAGGCAGGAAGAGAGAGCACTGGCAGGTCTTGCACCAACAAATGCTTTAGCCTAGAAGTGAGGCTTCTGCTTACAATCCGTTGTCCACAGTTATCTCATGATCCTATCTCACAGCATAACCCTTCTATTTGCTGTTCCCTGGAATATAAGTTCCATGAAAGTGTGCATTTTTGTCTCTCTTTGTCATTGTTGTATCCTCAATCTAGGACAATGCCTGGCACACAACAGGCCTTCATTAAATAGAATTCAATGAATAAATGAAAAAATAGCCCTCTCCTGTGTCCCACACATTCCCAGGAACATTTCCAAACTTGGGGAATGCTTGGTGCTCATGTGTCTTTTGTGGGCCCTCCAAGGAGGGTGGGCTTTGTGCCTGAGTGCACAGAGCAGAATGGAGACAGCTGGTATGGGTGCAGGAGCAAAGACAAGGGGGCAAGGAATTAACTAGCTGTGGGGAACTCACAGAAATTAGAGGCTCTGCATTCCCACAGGCTGAGAATTATTGATACAAGTGTACGTCGGCGGGGGGAGGGCTCAGCTGACCTCCGGCTACACATACAATCATGACCAACAGCTAGAGGACCTATCTAATCGACACTAGATTGTGCAGGAAAATTTTGGGATTATCTGCATCAGCTGTAGATGAGAGTGGCCTCCTATTCATCCAAGTTCCAGGCTGAAAGTAAAGACCCTTTTGTCTCTAGCTCCACAATTATGGTGACAGAAATAAACTACACCCAGCATAGAAACTCGTATTTTAGTGTACAAGGATATTCTACATACTTTATTTCCGTGACTCTTCACATTTCCTTTCCGAAATGATGACTTTTAAGTTTGCACAGATTACAGGCATAGACAAGATTGGCTGTGGGTAATGAGCAATGCCTGGGTTACTAAATGTACTAGCGCCCTGACTTATCCAGGAGAATACATTGAAGTATATACAAGTAATACAAGTGATGTTTTAAGAGGGATGATCTTGAATCCACTGTAGTTTTTATCTAGTTTATCACTAATAGTAGCAAGGCCCTTTGCCACAAACCTGTGACAGGTGTGTGGTATTATAATATCAAAGTTAGGAACTCTGCATTGTCTTGTATGATCTTCATAACTTTGTGATTTAATTGCTATGTTTAGTTTACACAGGCCATAACAGTTGTCATTGGAGCAGCAAGGGGTCCAGAACACTGGCCTCAACTTTAGAAAGTGCCCCTTTGCCCCATGCACCAGGTTCTTGAGGTCTTTTTCAACCTCCTTGAAAGTCATGAGCCCTAGTTCACTGGTCAAAAGAGATTTCCTGAACCCATCATCACACATTCCACCCCCCAGACAATGAATGAGACCATTTCCCCAGTGCCTTCACCTTTAAAACCCAGGGTGATGAGGAGGTGACAATGTCTGATGAGGCCGAGGAGAACTTTAGAGGGGAAGGGTGGGCATTCTGAGGGGGTGAAAGGACTGGTCAGTACTGGAACTCAGCCTATTGGTTGAAGGGCATGCTTTCTTCTCAGTCACTCCTTCCACGTGAGGGGAGCTCACTTAGTGTGTCTCTTGGCTTCTCTCTCTCCCTTTACTCTCCCCACCCCAGACAAGGGGTGCAGACTTCCCCAGGTGGTGCTTTCAGGGGAATGCATGAGGCATATTCACTCAGCTTCTACTGGTTTCTTTCCTCTGTTAAAGGTCAGGCAGATCACAGAGAGCCCAAGGTGCCTTCTGCTTCTCTGTGACACCCGTCATACTTGGGCAGGGCCCCCATCATCACCTCCATGGGCATAGACTGCCAGTCTATGCTGCCTGTTATGGTGTGGTGTCTAGGAAGCCAGATCCAACAACTCAGCCTTTATTAGCAACAAAGAGAGCATTTCTATCTCCCATCTGCTACCACTTTTCTTTTCTCAGAACATGGAGGAAAAGAGGAGTTTATGTATTGGCCACACCTTCGATGAAGACACAGAGAGCTAAGATTTCTTTCCCACTCTTCTACCAGCTGGGTCTGTCCTGCCTTTTCACCCCTGATTCTAAACTCACCTACTCAGGACAGTCTCTCTGGATTGGTTGCAAGTTTTGGAGTCATTGCTTCATAGAATGGTAGGTTATTAATGCTGAAAGGAACCTTAGAGGTTATCTGGTCTGACTCCTCCCCTGAAAGCCTTGCGACTCAGATAGAGGAAAATAGTGGGCTTTCACTTAGGAGACCCAGTGTGGTTTTGGGAAGTGTGTTGACCTCTCTAAGCATCATTGGCAAAATTGAGCTAAATCCTTTTTGCCTTTTGGTGCATGGTAAGAATTGAATGGGATGGAGCAGGATAGTGCCTTACTGATTTTCAAACCCATGCAAGTGGAATGGGTTGTTAGTTGTGGCAAGGCTGGGCAGAGTACCCAGGTTTTCCTGGGATGGGTGATTTCAGGGGCCCCCAGCTGGGGGAGGCTGGGGGAGGCTGGGCCTTTGCAGGACCCAGAGAAGTAGAGTTGGATAACAGAAAGTCCTAAAGAAAGCATTTTGGACTGTGGGCTTTTGACCTGCCCAAGCTGTGGTGTCAAGTGAGGCCCCTGGAGGCCTGTCCAGATTGAGACCTCTCCCAGCCAGGGAGGCCCAGAGAAGGAGGTCAGGGAGGCTGTATCTCTTGAGGCAGCAGCAGTACTTGCTCCTGGACCCCACAAGCATGGACCCTGTGTCAGGGACTTGGGGAAGTCCTGAAGGAAGAGACCTCACCCCCAAGCAGAAGTCAGGGTAAGCTTCCTGGCACTCCCTTGTTAGATGACTCACTCTCACACTACTCCTGAGCCCGTAGGAACTGATGTGAAACCAGAACCGCCCAAGATTAATCCCTGTAGCCCTGCCAGCCATGCCTCCACTTTTCCTGCCTTTCCTCCATCTCCTGTGACCCTGAAGTTCTTATAAAGACCTGGAAACGATCTTCTATGGATCACTATGAAGATGGGTGGCAGCAGCAAAGCCATTGCTCCTTTCTGGGCCTCAATTTCCCTCTTTCTTAAATGGAAACGAAACTCTTATAATCCTTGGTGATTTGGTTCACCAGTGTCACTACCAGAAAATTTTTATTAAGACTAATTTGCACCCTGACTGGTGTGATGCAGCAGGTTGGACGACGTCCCACAAACTGAAAGTTCGCAGCCTCCATTCCCGGTCAGGGCACATGCCTGGACTGGGGGCGTGCGAGAGGCCACTGATCAATGTCTCTCATACGTCAATGTTTCTCTCCTTCTCTGTCTCCCCCCATTCCTCTTTCTCTAAAAATAAATGAATAAAATGTTTTTTTAAAAAAGAGACTAATTTGCACCTGGCAGTATCCCAGGCATGGTGGCGTCCTCTTCCCAGAGCTTGTGTGTGTGCATGTGTGCGTGTATGTGTACATGCAGGTTTCGCTCACATCCAACTTGTTACACGAACACCTGGGTTTCCACTAAAGGTAAATGAGGGGATGATTATTCACTTTATAAACTGATCCATGGTAGGAGTCCCTGAGTAGGTTCATAATGTGATTCAATTTATAGCACGTTCAGCTGCCATCTATTGTGTGCAGGAAGGCCCTGTCTGCATAAACAAGAGCATGTGTAGGCAACATTTTGAGCATGATGGAAGGAAGAAATTAGCGATACTAAAGAGGTTCTTATTGCTAATAACAATGAGTAATACTAGTGCCTGGGAACAAAGGTGACTGTGGATCACAATTTCTGTAACCTCCAGAGCACTCTGATGCCACAGGCTGCTGGGGAAGAAGGCCAGCTACCTGCTCACAGGCATGACTTTGGTCCAAGGGGGACCCAGGTGGGGGCTTGGAGTGGTCAGGGGTCCCTGGCTTTGGTATCATGTAGAACCAAGAAGAAATGAAGAAGAGATGAGGAGGGTGTGCTTATTTGGTTTACCTTTCTTGAGATTATTGGGCTTGGGGGCCCTGAGCTGAGGCCAGTGAAGGAGATTCTTAAAAAGGGTAGAGTTCCCAGTATTGCCCAGGGCTCCAGCCAATGCTCAGCACTTTAGATATCCTTATTCTACCCCCACCCCCTTATCTTCCCTGAAGCCTCTTTCCTAGTATCATGGACGAGGACCTGATTCTGAGTTTTTCTTGCTTATTTCTGTGTGTTTTTTAGGATTTTGCTGAGCTACCCTACTGATGAGGACTGCCTGTTTTGAGATTCCCAAGAAGGAGAGCTATACCCTCTTCCCGAGTCATCTTTTGCAGTCTCACGGCTTTCATTACCCTGGAGGAAGACAATGAACTCCAGGTTACGGAGCCGGATTTTAGTAGGCGGGCAGTGGAAGGGCATCATCCATTTGCAATCAAGAGAGTGATGTGGATAGAGCTGGGCTTTATAAAGGTCTCTCTGATGGTAGAGGACTGTGTATATGTGGGCAGCACTGCTGGAGGACCACCTCGTGGACAAGTTATTGGGGAGACAAGAAGGTGGCATATGGTAGGATGTGAGGCCCAGTGAAAACATACCTGGCAGGTAAGTAAGTGAGGGGCAGGGATAGGCCTTCAGATGCTTAAAGATTACCCCTGACCCTTTGCGTCTTCAAGAAAAGTATCTCCTTTCCCTTTGCCTGACTCCAAAGGTAACAAGCATCTTCTTCATTCTTGGGCATGCCTCTGATCACTGGCCTTCCAAGCTGTGTCCAAGAGAGGGTTGGATTTGCCACTATTATTAGATCATGACTCCCAATAATATGCTGAAACCTAGAGTAGAAACTGCCTAAGTCCACTCTGGAGTTTCCTGGGGCCTCTGCCTGTACACCTATGTCACAGCTTCTGCCTGGCATCAAGGGTCCTGAGGAGGGCTGGATAGGTGGCTCAGACCTGGAGACACCTACCACTCCCCACACTGGGCATCTTCAAAGGAGATGTCACCTTTGGTTGACTTGGTGTTGCCAACCAAGTCCGCAGGGGCTGGGAGGGAGCCTGGAGCTTTATTAATTAATCTCTGGTACTTGAGTAATTTATTATGTTTAAGCTGGTACCATCCAGCCTCTCAGCAGCCCTGTGTACACTGGGAAATAAATTAAAGGCTGTCCAGAGACACTTGGATCATCTGTGTGATTGCTGGGCTGGCAAGATGGACGTTTAAGGCTTTCTCTTCTTGCAAATTGAAAATGAGGAATTAATAAGAGCAGTCCAACGGGTTACAGTGGTGGTAGTGGCAACCTGGCTGCAGGGCCAGGACTGAGGGAGGGAAGACACTGCCTGGAGAGCCGGGAGGAGTAGGGTGGAACCCAGCTAGGGCATCCCTGCGGTGGGCTCTCCAAGGAGCCTTATGGGCTAGGAAAGTGGGTTCTTCCCTCATCTGTAGTGTAGGTGGGAGGGACTTTTCTGTCTCCTGAAAAAGGTTAAATGGGTAATGGAGAGGGCCCTGGCCTGGGAGCTGGAGGACCTGGCTGTGGTCCCAGCTTGACTGCTAGCCTGCTGTGTGATGCTGGGCCAGCGCTTCCTTTCCTGGGCTTGTCACTCATCTGCAAGTTGGGGAGGTTGACTCATGGCTGACTATCCATTAGGCACACAAACGTGTTTCAATTTGCTTTAAAGACTGGAGAAAATAATGACCATTTAGGTTGAAGAAAATGTTTTAATATATAGTGTGAATAGATTTATTTGTCTTTATACCAAAGTAGTCATAAAATGTAATTTTTAACATGAACATTTTTGTGTGTGGAAGAAGGGGGCCCATGAAACTCATCATGATGCCTCTGTTGGACTAGCTGACCCTCAAGGCCCTCTGTGCTCTAACAGCAGCTGACTTCCGGAGACATTTGTCAACTCTTGGCTCTGGGTATATCTTGGTTCTAGCCCATGAGCTCCTTGAGAGCAGGGTCTTCATCTTGCCATGTCTGTCTGTCCCTGCTTCTGCAACAAGAAGTCCAATCTGTGGAGGTGGTGGAGGTGGAGCCAGGCATGGAATCCAGGCTTCGGTCCCTTCCACTGTCCCAGGCAACCACTTGCTCCCCGACATCCAGGGAAGGGCCATGTGAGCCAGTGTAGAAGACTGAATATCTTCTCTAACCAGTCCCTCCGTTCAGGCCTTGCCCATGGGTCCCCTGCCTCAGCCCTTGAACCAAACCCCACCACTGCTTATTGCTTTTCTTTCCCCTGAAGTGTCTAGAAGGGCCCTGGGCAGGGCTTCATGCTGCATCAACATGGTGGCGCTGCCTTCAGGTACCCAGTCTGTGGGGTGCAAAGCTCAGCAAACCCCCTTAACCTGTAGTTGGGTTGCCTCACCAGCAGGTGGCAGGCATGCTCTACAAAGATGCCTTGGCTGGAGCATTTGCCTGGCAATGGCTAGAGGTGTTGGAGGATGCCAAATCAGCCAACCGCCTGGGTAGTGTTTAGTCCCATGTGGGCGGCTTCAGAAGCAGGACTGAGACTTCTCAACTTGGTATTGAGCTTCTGCTGAGGTTCGGGCTCCAAAGGCACCTTGGTCTCCTGGAGGTGTCCCCAGGCTGATGTCAGATATTTGACCAGAGGGTGCCCCCTGGAGTATGGAGGGTGGAGTGGCCTGTTCTTGAATCTGTGCATGAGTGAGAGAGGCTAAAAGCGTAGGTGAGACTGAAGTGAACCTAATATCTTAGGAGGCATTCTAAGGACCCTGGTCCTTGAGAGAAAGGTAACTCCCCATCCCACCACTTAGACTCTTCTTGCTCTGGGCAGGGCAGCCTGAGTGGTCTTCCACCTCTGCCCACCCCTCTGATGAGCCTGCGTGGCATCCCTGTCCCTCTGGCACACTGGGCTTAGCAGGGGTCAGGCCACACCTCAACCCAGGCCCTTTCTTTACCAGGTGGGGAACCGGAGAAGATCCAAGTCCTGGTTGAATGAGCACCAGCCAGGGAGAGAAGATAAGAATGGGAGACAAAAGGAACAGATGGTCCTGGTAGCCAAGTCCTGGCCTGAGCAAACAGAGCAGAGGAATGGGGGCCTCTGGGTCCAGGACAGGAAGTGGGAGGTCGCCACAATCTCAGACAGAGCAGGTTCCCGCTGACCTGGGATTCCTGAGTGCATCCAGAATGCTCTGTCCCACCACTCTGCTGGTGACTCACACCCTTCTCTCAGTGGCATCTTCACTGTCACACTAGCCAAAAAGCCCAGAAATAAACCATGGACATTTCTCCCTGTCTCCCTCACCTTGCCCTTGCTCCCCTCCCCGCTTGCTTGGGCTACTCCCTGGCCCTGCCCCTAGTCCTTACCTCTCATCTTGGTCTCTGCTCGTGCTTCAGCAACAATGGGGCTTGTATGTGACGTGGACTCTGTTTTCCATCCCAACAGCATCAGATTTGAGAGCTCTTCCCAATGGATGCTCCATGTCAGCACTCCCCTGGACCTCTCCTCTGTGGGCACCGTGTCCCCTTGGGGGCAGCACAGATGGTCAAGTGTCCCAGGCCTCTCATCACTCCATTTCACAGGGGCAGGTGTGAGCTAGAGCCTGTGAGAGCCAC
Organism: Macrotus californicus; assembly: GCA_007922815.1. NCBI lineage: Eukaryota > Metazoa > Chordata > Mammalia > Chiroptera > Phyllostomidae > Macrotus > Macrotus californicus. Next base: position 23,255 of record VMDR010002168.1, read on the forward strand.
AGAGGGAGTAGAACAGAGAGGGGAGGCTATGACAACAGGGAAAAGATATTGGGGGTCACAAGAAAATACAGGAAGAAAGAGAAGCGGAGGAAAGATGAGAGAGAGAGATGGAAAGAGAAAGGAAGAAGGGACAGAATAAAAGAACAAGAAAAGAGAAAAGAGGATGGAAATGAGATAAGTTGCAAGCCAAGGAAGGAGGAAAAACAAAAGAAAAAAAAAGAGAAAACACCCAAAAGACAGAAACAGATAAATACATAGACATACACAAACATGGGCGTGAGCCCCTTTGTGCACATGGGCGTGCATACACATGTACACAGGCTGTTTCTGGTCACTGTCCTGGCCTGTTGGTGCTTCCCCCTCTGTGTCTCCATCCCCTTGTCCTGCCTTGGGCTCCTAAGAAGGGTGTGGCCTTCAGGTAGTGCCTCTCCCATGACCTGCCCCCGCCTACCCCTAAAGACTCCTCCACTTATGCTGGGGCGCACAGAGGAGGCCAAAATCATTACGCCTCACACTTGTCACCCAAAATTGGATCTAACCGCCTCTCTCCCTTTCTCTTTCCCTCCTAGTTTCCTTAGTAACTGACAGTTCCCCAGTGAATTCCAAACCCCAGGTGACAGACCGCTGTCATTGTCACAGAAGCTCTCAGTCTCTCTCTTTTAACTGCCCCCCACTGCACATAGACTCACAGACTTGGGAGGGGGGGGTGGAGGGTGGGGGTGGGTGAGGATGCCAAGGTAGGCTCTGGGGTAATTAAAACATGTACCATTTATTCCATGACAGGGAGCAGAACTTTAATTACTCACTCCAAGGGAGAGGGCGTGAGTGAGGCGGTGGCTACTGGGGGATTGGGAAGAAGGGCTGGGGACATGTTTGCCTTTCTTCTTTCCTTTCCATTTGCTCGGCTTGGATTAGATGGGTGGGAGGTGGGTCTGGGGAAGCAAGGGGTGTGAGTGTGAGTGGGAGAAGCAGAGGGTGAAACCTGATTGTGTTCATTAAGGCAACACAAAACTAGGAGCCGTACTAATAATTAAATTAATTATGAAAGCAATTTGCTTTTGAAAATTTGATTTGACAGCTTACTAGTGGCTGCAGTGATCTAGCAGCTCTGACTTAAAAATAGTCAGAACAAAAAACCAACTAGAAGAACCATCAGCTAATTTTAATTAGATGCCAGAATTGGTAAACAAAATTCTGCACCACCCTTTCATTGTGGCTGATTTCGATTTAAGGAGATGTCGGGATTGATTTGGGGAAAGGCAGGGGAAGGGAAGGTGCCCTTTGGGGAGGGGATAAAGTCAGTCTCTGGGGGGTCCTGGCAAAGGCATCTCCCGTGGGGGCCAGTCTCTTCATCCTCATGCCTCTGGGGAATATCTGCTCAAAGGCACTTCAGTGGCTCCTCAAGACTCACAGGGTGACTTGCTGTGTGACCTTGGCCAGAAGCAGAAATGGAGAAATGGCTCTGCAGTGCAGTTGCATGTGTGGCTGTGTGTTACACTGTGTGTGTGGTGCTGTGTGTGTGTGTTGCAGGAGATATCACCCTTGACAGCATTCACTGAACCGGGAGGAACTGGCCACACTCTCTCTCCTGAAGGTCTTAGGAAGCTGACACATTCATTGTCTGGGAGTTCTGATGGAGAGGGAAGAAGGGCTGTATTCTCACAGGGAAAGGCTGCAGCATCCCGTGGACCTAAGGGCTCCAAGCACCACACCGACCCCGTGACCTGCCAAGGCCTGTGCTGCCATCATTGTTCCCTTTCTTCTTTCCCAGAAGTGCACACACCCACTGTCTCCAACGAGTGTGTCCCTGCCTCTGACAGCACTACCCTCACTGGGCTGCTGCTGCTCAGGGTCTCCCCTGAGGCCTGGCAAACCCTCCTCAGGCCCCTGCCTAGCACCTAATGGCATCCAGTAAACATTGGCTGACATGGACAAAGGATCGATCTTGACCATTCTAACCACCTCCTCTAGCAAATATTTGACTACCCCTTCTCCATCCCTCTCCCCTAAACCTGAGATTGTCGCTCCCCACCTGGTCTCCTCTGGTCCTCTGCAGGCTGAGGTCCTCTCACTGCTCCTCTGCAACTGTTCTCGAAGAAATGGCCAAGTGTTTCCTCCCCTTCTGCCTTCCCGTCATTCCTGTAGCACTGGCACTGTTGACCACCCCAGGCACGGCCTGCAGGGCCCAGGTCACACCCCGACTGCCCTCAGGGTGCCGTCACTTTCAGGAGGAAGTCACTCGCCTCGTTCCACAAGTTGTCCTTGAGCATGAGGACTACTGTCCTGGCCGGGTAGATAAAGTGGGGGGAGCTTAGGACCCTGCTCAGGCAGCTTAGAGTTTAGGCCACAAAACGGTCTGCTGCCCTGGTTCCATTTTTCTAACCACCCAACAGGCATTTCTACTTGCAATTGCCTCTTTTATTTCAGAACTGGCGTTTGAAACAAGGGTTTTGTCCCCTCTTCTGTCCCCCCCATCACTGACGCGCTCACACAGGCAGATGCACGCTTCTCTCAGCAGCGCTGTTTCTGTGCGGCTAACTGCACCCTTCCCACCACTCAGGGTTTCCCTCAGCCTTGGTGTCATCTTCTACCGCTCTCTCTTCGGGCCTTCCATGGTATGATCAACCAACGAGCTCCATGACCTTTTTCTTTCAGATGTCCCTCCTCTCCATTCTCTGGTCTACTACCCTACCTCTCTCTCCTCCCTGGGGGAGAACCTGCCCTTTTCTAAGCTGAGCATAGTCCTTGACCTCTAGTTGTCCTTGACCTCTATGCCCTCTCCTCACTACCCTAAGGAATATCATAAGTCCCTTATTGTGGAGCCCACATAGGGGCTCTCTTCTTTTTTCCTGCGCTGATCTCACATAGCAGTAGTTGTGTGAGCGAACAGGTGCCATTCAACCCCTCACTTAGGCCTCTGAGCTGAGCCTGATATAGGACTATATTTGAGAATATGCAGAGGGATGTTCTGTGGGTACCTCCACAGCAATGACTGAAGCTGGACACATTGGCATACTGAGAAGCCAAAAGAGCCCAGAAGCCAAGGAAAAACAACTGAGAAGGATTTAAAATCATAGGTATGGGGAGAACCAAGGACATGGAGTATGCTGGAAAGGGTGGAGTCCCTGGGAAAGAGGTTTCTGGGCTGGAGATGAGTGATGAGCAGGAAACTCAAGTTGACAAGGGGTAAAAAAATGCAGAAAGGGAATGAATGGGAAGACAGAAAATGAAGACACTGTCTCTGGAACAAAATTGGGACTTGTGGTGTGTGTCAAGAATCTTTGACAATGAGAAGGAAAGTTGGGGCTGCACTAATATCAGAGAAGAAGGAAGTCCAGCTAATCCTGAGGCTGACTCTGGGAGGAAGACCCTACTGCACATCTGCAGCCATGACCTGGAGTGTGTGGCTCCAAGCAGCAGGTGGATGTGTGTGAGTCAGTGTGTGTGTGCAGTGGGTGGGGAGGGGAGGTGGGGAGAGAAGCCAGACTGTTCCTGTCTCACCAATTACAAGCTGTATGACTTTGGACAATTCCTTAGTCTCTCTGAGCCTCAGTTGTATCATTTGTAAAATGAAGATAATTATAATATCTTCAATATTGTTGTGAGGATCAGAAGAAAGAATATGTGTGAGGCCCCTAGCTGGGTTTCTAGAATGCCATCCAGTTTTAAGGGATGTTATGTTATCACTGTTATTCAATCCAATCTCTTCCAGACTTCTACATTTTTACTCCAAGTTCCTTCTTTCTAAATGGTAGAGTGTGGCATGGCACAGTGGAGGAGCCTTACAGATGATGTGACCCAACACCCTTCCTTCTTGGATGGGGCTACCACACCCAGAGTGTGTAGGGGACTTGCTCAAGGCTTCTCAGGAGTTGGTTCAGAGCTGAGGCTGGACCCAGGCCTCTGGACTCCCATTCCAGTGCTCTACTCATGAGGTCTTAGGGTTTTTAGTTCAGGTTAATATAGGTAGGAACCAATGAAAGAGAGGATGCACTGGGGACTCCACTTTCTGCCCCACCTGCAGAAGCCCCAGCTGTGGGGCAGAAGCCACATCATCTCCTCCCCCTCCCAGTACCCTTCTCCACCCCCGGCATTGTCTGGATAGGCTTTGCTTTGAGGGGGCAAGGTTCATCAATCCCCACCCCCACACACAAACAGGTTTTTTGTTTGTTTGTTTTTAAACGTAGGACTCTACCAAGCATACTGGTTTGTGTGCTTTTTAATGACCATATCTTGGAGGTCTTTCACGCATTGTCTGCCATCCCCCTTCATTCTGTTTAATGGACATATAGTACTCCACATGACAGATGCACCATTCTGTACTTCATGATTCCTCCTCATTCATAGCTGTCTATGAGCTTGCCTTTTTAAATTAATATAAACAATGCTGAATCGAACATCTTTATGCATTAGTGCAAAATGTCTAAGGATTTTATGTGATAATTCATTCAATGAAATGCTAGACCGAAAATCATGTGCCTATCTCAGCTTGTGAGATCCTTGCACATCTGCTCTGAGCTTAGATGTTGGGGCTTAGTTCTGCCTCAGCCAAGAGGGGCGGTGATTGGCCGAGCTCTGGCCCTTTTTTTCCTGCTTTTGGAGTAGATGACCCATACATGCAAAGCAACAGGGGAGAGGCAAAGGGAGCCAACTCCCACCATCAGAGAAGTGAAGGTTGTCCCAGGTAAGGGGCCTAAAGGAGGCACTGGGCACTCAATTCCTCAAAACACTACTGACCAAGGCCCAGAGGGGGGCCATTGATAGCTCCTTTGCTGGAGGAGTTTCTGACAGCTGCATTCAGAGGGATGTTTATTTGCATCCCCTGAATACATTTGTGAAGTAGTCCCCTACATTGCTGGGGAGGGGTGTGGTATGGTGTGGATGAAACCCACTAAACTGATCCAGGTAGGACCATGAGGGTGGATACTTATTTGTTTTTGTTTATTGCTATATCTCCAGTGCCTGGAACAGAGCCTGGAACCCACACTGGGTGATCATTGCATATTTGTTGAATGAATACAAAGGCTTTGGGGTAAGATAAAATAACTGGGAACCCAGAGTCTTTTTTTTCGTTTTTCTTTTTCATTTTTTTATTGTTGTTCATCTACAGTTGTCCCCATTTTCCCCCTCCTGACTAACCCCTACCTCCCATACTCACTCTTACCCCTCTTTAACTTTGTCTGTGGGTCCTTTATACATGTTCCTTGACTTGACCCTTCCCCCTTTTTCCCCCATGATCCCCCTCCCCAATCCCCTCTGGTCACTGTCAGTTTGTTCTTTATTTCAGTGTCTCTGGTTCTGTTTTGCTTGCTTGTTTGTTTTGTTGATTAAGTTCCACGTATAGGTGAGATCATATGGTATTTCTCTCTCACCACCTGGCTTATTTCACTTAGCATAATGCTCTCCAGTTCCATCCATGCTGTCACAAAAGGTAAGAGTTCCTTCTTTCTTTCTGCTGCATAGTATTCCATTGTGTAAATGTACCACAGTGTTTTCATCCACTCATTTCCTGATGGGCACTTAGGCTGCTTCCAGTACTTGGCTATTGTAAATTGTGCTGCTGTGAATAGCAGCATATTGGGGTGCATAGATTCTTTTGAATTGATGTTTCAGGATTCTTAGGGTATGATCCCAGCAGTGGAATTCCCTGGTCAAAAGGCAGTTCCATTTTAGTTTTCTGAGGAAATTCCATACTGTTTTCCACAGTGGCTGCACCAGTCTACAATCCCACCAACAGTGCACTAGGGTTCCCTTTTCTCCACAACCTTGCCAACACTTGTTGGTTGTTGATTTGTTTATGATGGCCATTCTGACTGGGATCCCATATTCTTGATTCAGACACAGACCCCAGGGACTACCTGAATGATTCTGAACAGTTTAGAGTTTTTCTGTAAACTTCAATTGCTGCATCTGTAAAATGGGCTGGTAATATTCCCTAAAAGTACCAACCTCATGGGATTGTTGTGTGGATCATATAGTAAACAGGTATTAATACTATCAATTATTTTAATGACAATAAATACTTAAACCCAACTTAGCAGGAGATTTTCCTCCTCAAATACCTTCTAATCTCTTCCCCAGCATTTCTCTTGAATATTGTAACTGTCCTAGAATGTCTCCCACATATTTTCCTCTATCTGTTGGGGACTAAGTTCAGAGTGTTGTGCCCTTTAGACCATTGGGATATGAAATCATGTGGCAGGGTAGTGGGGTGAAGGAGTAAGCCACCATTGCCATCTGCACTCTGCAGAATGTCCCTTGTTCCTCCATCCGTATGTCTTGTACGTCTGGCCTGCCCCTTTGCTCTGATTGCAGACTGTCTGGGTCCTTTTCAGGCCAGGCCTCTCCAGCTATTGAGCAGGCCCCTAGCTTGGTAGGCCCCTACTCAGCTTATGTTCTACTCACTCGATGCTAGAGACATCAGTTAGCATTGCTGGTTCCAAGGAATCTGTGAGTAGGATGGGATGACATCTCTTGACTTTTTCTAGAAAGCAGAGAGGAGAGAATCACCTACTATATGTGCAGACACTGGATTAGGAGGTTCACTTGTGGCTGTTACCTGATTCCTCATCTGATGTGTATACCTGAGGAGAAAAGTGGGTCTCTGAGAGTCTAAGGTTACACAGCTCAGAGGTGGGCAGCTGAGCGGGGTTGTGACCAGGTGTTCTAGAGAGCAGAGGTGTGTTCTCTGCAGTTCCACTTGTCGGCACCCCCTCATTCAGGCCTGGCCGTATTGCTCTGGCAGCCCCACCTTTCACAGTGGTCTTGGAAGAAGAGAGGCTGAAATCTTATGTAATTACCCAAATCACGGCTCCTAAATGGCCTCTGATTACAGCACTAAAGCCCCTTTCTGCAGTGCAGCCCATGCTCTCCTGAATAGCGCTGTGGCCACTTAGTGTGGGATTTTTTTCTTTAAAAGGGAAGGAGATGCCTTATCCACATGCAAAGTAGGTCAGAACCTTCGCAAAGATCTTTTCAAACACTTGGCTTTTTTGAAGTCCTGCTATGAAACTCCTTTTGTTTTTCCTGCCTGTGCCTCTTCCCCCCCACCTTCCGCCTTTCCCCAAAGGCTCAGTGACATCAAATGGCTCTAACAGAAAATGACAATGACAGTGAGAGCTGCACAAGATCAGTTCAATTATAAATAATGCCCTGCTAGCCTAGCTGGGCCAAGAGTGCCAATGGCAGCCAGGCTGCCTCCGTCCTGCACCTCCCAGCTCCAAGCCTCCTTTCCCACTTCATGGCACCTGGTTAATCTGCCTGAAAAATGTGTTCCCTTGACCTTGGTCCCACCCGCTCAGCAGAGGGATGGGTGGACTAGGATCACGCCTGTGCTCATTGGTGATTCAAACTTGCAAAAGGCCTTGGATCCAATGGGAAATCAACTAAGCTGGAATGGTTTGGTGTTTTGCCTAATGGCCTGCTATCTTGGGAGTTATTTCTCTTCCATCTGCTCTTAGTTTTTCAGTCCCCTAGCCTCACCCTCACTAAATATAGGTACAAATCAGCAGGAGTTGGGAAAGCATCAAGGATGTTTATCAGTAGGATGAGGTTTACAAAGGTGGCCACACTTGATACCACCTGAGACCTTTAACCCCACTCTTGATAAGCAGGCATTTCTGGCCCCATTTAACAGCAGGAAACTAAGCCACAGAGCGGAGTGAGGTGATTGCTGCCACTGAAGATGCAGGGCCTGGCCAGGACGGCTCAGGGCCCAAGGGTGTCCAACCCATGGCCCAAGGGCCACATGTGGCCCAGGATGACTATGAATGCGGCCCAACACAAAATCATAAATTTACTTAAAATCTTTTTATTTTCTCATCAGTTTTCATTAGTGTTTGTGTATTTAATGTGTGGCCCAAGACAACTCTTCTTCCAGTGTGGCCTAGAGGCACCAGATGTTTGGACACCCCTGGACTAGTACCCAAGGCTGCTGACTCTGGTGCTTATCTCCTCAAACCTCAGTGACTGGGGGAGAAAACTGAGGTGTGTGTGTGTGTGTGTGTGTGTGTGTGTGTGTATATACACCCTTACTGAAGAAAAGACTAATAATCAAGAAGAGTTTGCTTTGTATGCTGATAGCCTCATCCTAGAGTTCAGTGGGATTCTAACCCAGAAGGATCTCCCATTACTCACATCCTGGCAGGAGAAAATCCCCATTTTATCATCCCCTGCCATCTTTCTCTTGTCAGCCTCAGCCTGAATCCAAAGGGCAGATAATTTTCCAGGAAGGTTGGTGTTTTCAGAAGTATTTAGAAGGGGCATTATTATAGACACTTCAGGGGAAAAGGAGGGGAGCAGGCTTAGGGCTGTTTCTTTCATTCAATGAGTAGTTACGGAGGACCTACCATCTGCCAAGATACTTTTAGATGCTGAGAACACAACAGAGAAAAAAACAGTAAAAAAACCCTGCCTTCATGGAATGTGTTCTCCATGGGGGTTATAGACAATAAACTAGATAAATAAAGATGATGATAAAAGCTAAGAAAGAGAAAAACAGTGAATAGGGGTAGGGAGTGTTGGGGTGGCTGAAATTTTAGGTACCGTGGCTACCTAAATTAAGAAGCCTCACTGAGAAAATAATATTGAAATACAGGAGTAAGTTGTGAAAAAAATTGAGAAAAGTGTTCTGCACAGTGGGAATAGCAAGTGCAAAGGCCCTGAGGTCCCATACATCTCATGTGCTGTGAGGTGATGTGACTAGATCAGAGGAGGTGAGAAGCAATGCACCAAGGGAATTCAGAAAGGTACTGGGTTGGAATGGTGTAGCACTCACCCTGAGTGAGATGGGAGCTATTGCAAGCTCTTGAGTAGAGGATGTCAGGATCTGACTCACACTTTTATTTATTTATTTATTTATTTTTAGAGAGGGGAGTGGAAAGAGAGAGAGAAACATTAATATGTAGTTGCCTCTCATGCACCCCCTACTGGGGACCTGGCCCACAATCCAGGCATATGTCCTGACTGGGAATTGAACCAGTGACCTTTTGATTCGCAGGCCAGTACTCAATCTACTGAGCCACACCAGCCAGGACAGACCCACACTTTTAGTAGCAAGTGGGTATTTCTGGGACCATGCTCCCCTCCTCTAGCCTTCCAGTTTACTGGTCTTTGCTTATCAGCTAGAAGGGGCTGGACCAGACTGGAGGGTAAGTTGAGTTCTTTTTCATTCTAGAAGGTGGCAGAGAAAGAGAAACAGAGTTCAGATCAGACATGGGGACTTTGCATGTTGGGTGTTGCTGGGGTTTTTGCAATGATGATAGTGCTGCTCCATTTGCCACTCGAAGGATTCTGGAAATGTGGGGGCTGGGAGAGCTCCAAGCTGGGGCCTCTCTCTCCCAAGATCAGGCATATGTACAACTGTGCACATCCCTCCTCTTCATTTTCCTACCCTTCGGGGTGTCTGGCTTCCATCCTTCCTGTGGGCTCTCTAATGACTGTGAGATGAGGTATTGCACACAGCAGAGAAGCCAGCAGTGTGGGCAGGTCTGAAGATGCTGGATTTCTCACCTCTCCTGTCTGCTCCCTATCTTGGCGCAGCCTCTCCCCCGCCCCTCTTCTCACCCCTTTTCAGAAGAGAATGACAATGCATGTGTGAAGATTGCTTTTACTTCCCAGTTTCCTTTTCTAACTCAGAAGAAACAGTATTCCTTTCCACATCGTTCCCCCAGCCCTGTCTGTTTCTTGGTATCCTGGCACCTCTGTTCCTTCTCTACTTCCACCATTCAGAGAACTCTCCTGGCCCTTTTATAGTCAGGATTCCCTGGGCTGCTAAATGGGGATTGACTGCATTGGGAGGCTTAATCTATGATGCAACTGCTGAAGGACGATGGTGTTAAAAGCATCTTCTTGTACCCACTTTGCATTATTGACCCCAATACAAAGGATGCACGTCTAGTAGGCAATTATAGAGTTGCCAACATTTCAGAACTCCTGAGTGAATCTGAAGATAGCAACTTACATTTACACACATGGCTCTGAATTTGCCCCTCCATTTGGGTAGGAGGAAAGGTGAACGACCCTAGGTTTCTTGTTGGTCTCTCTATCACCTTTTTCTCCCCTAGGAACTTCCCATTGTAACTCCAGACACAGGGTTTCCCTTTCTTCTCTAAGGAGACCAGTAATCATGGAAGAGGGGCTTAGCAGCTTCCTTCCAGGGCTGGGTGGGGTTCATTTGTTTGTGTAAATTTCCTCGTTTTTGAGAGAGAGAGAGAGAGAGAGAGCAAGCAGAGAGAAAATCAAACACTTTTGCCACCTCTTAGTTAGCTCTGAGTCCCAGGTGCACGGGGGAGGTTGGAGCTCCTTTTGTGTGGCTGGTGGCCTGTCAAGTCTCCATGGTGATACCTTGAGGTTTTTCAAAGCTGGGGACCAGCCTCCCTCAGCAGCATCCCTGAACTGCTAGTATCAGGGATAAGTGGGGAAGAGGGATCCTGTGGGATCAAAGGAGGTCTGGATTGGGTTGACCTGGGTGCTGACAGTATATTCTTGCCCCTTGGCTTCTTCAAGACCAGCATCAGGTTTGGAACATGGGGTCCAATCAAAGAACACAACTGTAGTATGACATCTAAAGTCTTCTACAACCTGGTTCTATGCTCTCTCTACAGGTTTGTCTCCTATGACCTCTCTACAGAGAGCTGATCATGAGCCTGACCTGATCTCCTCACTACCCCTAAAATAGTAATTATTCCCATCTCTGTGCCTTTGTTCCAGCTGTGCTTCTTGCATGGGACCTTTCTGTTTCTTAATATTTCTCAGACTTGGTTCCAGAGTCACCTTCTCTAGGAAGCCTTCCCTGATTCAGAACTGAGTCCTTGGGGATCTCCCCCTCTTCTACATCTAGACACCCACTCTCTGGGTTTGGTTTGCTCCTGGGAACACATAAAGGCTTGTGTTGTTAATTTACTTTGCATGTGAATGAACGCAGGTTATGTAGTGGGGAAGGATTGGCTAGTCCTGGGCTGGAATCATGGCTCTGCCACTTGTTAGTTTGTTCTCATAGGATGAATGTCACCTACTAGCAATCTCATAAAGCTGATTAGCAACCTGTGAGCCTCAGGGGTTTTTTTTTCTCCTGAAATATGGAGATACTTGCAACTCCTTACAGACTTGTGAGGATTAAATAAATTATTATAAGTGAAGGTGTAAGTGCTGGTACAGGGTCTGCTGAGTAGTAAGTATAGCCCCTGCCTGCTGCCTTCATCCCACCGCTAGTTCAGTGCTACTATTTGCTCCCCAGCGCCCTGTATTTTCTTCTTGCAGTCCTTTGTACACACATACAATAGTTGGTTTCTTGCACTGATTTACTTGATGTTTCTCTTCAGGAGCTTCCGGGTGTAGGCTTTGTCTGACATGTCTGTCATGTCTCCCTGTGCTTAGCACAGACTCTAGACAGCAAAGCACTCAAGCCTTGCCGACTGACTACCTGAACATGATGCAGGGCCCCTCCACCACTAGCCCTCCTAGAATTACAGGCTCTGCTTTTACTTCTGTGAATCTCCATAGAGCCTTGCACAGTGCTAGTGCTCTACGTGGCTTGTTGGAGAACAGACTTTCCTATGTTATTTTTAGGAACTGAAGAGGGGCTCCCTTCTGTCAAATGGCTTAGGGGGAATCTAGGGGTATAGAGGCAGAGGGGTAGACCAAACAAATGCCTCCTCATCCTGGAGTTTATGGTCCTTAGAAGCAGGAAGGACTTTGTTCTGGAAGGTATTAGTCAGCCTCAGAGAGACCATACCCTTGGGGGCAGATGGGGGAGATCAGGCTTCCTCTCAAAGAGCTGGCCAATAGGCTAGAGTTAATCCCCAGGAGCATTGCTGAAGTTGGGACAAACTCAATTTTAAGTTAAGTGGAAATATTTTTATTTGAGTTAATGTACATTGGATTTAGTAAACACACAGAGTATATTACTATGCACTCTGGAAATGTGCAGTCCGATCAGCAAACAGATTAGTTTTAAGTGAAAAGACACTGGCAGACGCTTAAATTCATTGACTTGTTGAGAACGTCTAGATTTGGATACAAATGCACTGGAACGCTAGATCAGTTTGGTGTCTCGGCCCATCCGCACGGAGAAACTATTGATTTTAGTTGATATGCATTGATTCCCAGAAAACAGGACGGCTTTTGAAAATGAACTTCCAGTAATTTCAGGGAGAAGCTGGCGCGTTTGTCTCCACGCGAGGCTGACTTGTTTTGTTAAACGTGTCTCTACGCCTCGAAGGAACGGAACAGCAGACAAATATCTTCGTATGAATTAAAATGCATTGATTCTTGGAGGGAAAATGATGGTCTCTGTTAAAAGCTTTTTGAAGATGTTAGCACATAAGAGTTTGAGAAAGACTTTGTTCAGAGCCCCTTCCTCTCTGCCTTCTGCTCTGGCCCGAATGGTGGCAGTTGTCAGAGCCCATCTGAAGTTGGAGGTGGTGGTGGGTGGGAGGGGTGGGGAAAGGAACAGGGTCCCCATTTCACTGCCAATCCCCTGCAGTGAGTATGAGCATGAAACTGCTCCTCTCTAGGGAAAGGAATATGGAAAGGGTTCAATATTGTTCGTCTCATAACCAGACAGACAGATAAGATCAGGTACCCAGGCTGGAGTTGAGGGAAGGGAAAAACAAAGGTTCCATTGATAAAGAAAACAGCAATGAAAAGTAGGGCCTAGGGGTTTGGCGTAGAATGCAGAAAATAGGGTGTGTGTGTGCAGTTTTGGTCTCTTGGCCAATGGCCTCTCTGTGCTGAGGGAGAAGTCATTGAAATGATGCAGGAGTAAGTTATCTTACTTTCTTACCTTCTGAATGAGTTGGACATGAACCAGAGGCATAATTTAGGCATTTCTCACCCACATTAATAAATAGCTCCCATGGGGTGTGTGGAAAGCATGGCTGGAAAAATGATTTCCAGGAGCCAGGAAGGAGGCGATTGGCCTGGAAGTTATTCTTCATGTACTGAGACCCCCCTGGATCTTTCTGGATCAAAGCTACTTAAGACAACTTTGAGGGTTGATCATGAAGTTAACTCCTCTTTAGCCAGTCCTAGGTCCTCCTCAGTTCCCAAATATATCCTGGGTGGGTAATTAAATCTATTTGGGGCAAGTGTATTTGTTGGCTGTGGGTAGGGTAGAAAGTGCTGATCAGTTGCCCAGGTAACACTGACCATGGAAGCTAAACCTCCTCCATGGGCAACAGAAGGGAAGACTGCAGAGAAAGACCTTAGATAGAGGGACAGTCAATTGTGAGGCCACCTCCTTTCACCTCTAGCTGTAGTTGTTATGAATGAAGGTCGTAAGAACACATGCAGATGGTGGATTCTCTCTCCCTTCATTCCTCTCCACTGCTCTCCACTCTCTTCCACCTGCCCCTACTCTGCTTTAGAACAGGGATTGCCTAGCCTTGGAAGCACAGGATCACAGCACTGGCAAGGATTTTATGAAACCTTCAGTCTAATACCTATCTGGTGCTTCATCCTCTGTCTCTATAATATCTTGTGCCAAATACAGTCTCTGCCTGAAAGCCTCTGGCATGGACTGCACATCCTCTCCCAGGTATTGTTTTCAAATAGTTCCAGTCAATGTAAACTGATCCTGCCCTTTGCCTGCCGACACCACCACCAGCCTAAATGAGCGGTTCTGGTTCTGTCCTCTAGGGTAGCACAGAAGCAGTCTCAGCCTTCTCCCACATGAACATCTTTAAGCATTTGAAGAGAATCACAGTCCCCACTGAGACACTTCCCTTCTCCAGGCAAAACACTCTAGGTTCCTCAGTTACTTCTCATCTGACCTGGTTTCTGGTCCCTCCACCATTGTAGGACCAGCGATGAAATTTACATGAGACCCTAGTGTGAAATAAAAATGAAAGTCCCTTTATTCAATAATTATTAAGAATTTCAAGATGGTGACAGCAGACAACATCAAACCAAGCACAAGACCCTTCTGAGCAACTTCTCAGGTTGCATACCCATGAAGTCAGCCCTGAATAGGGGAGCTTTTCCCCCAGATTTCAGTGTTCAGTGTCCTTTTAAGCTGATATTTCAGGGCCACTGTATCCAAGGCAGAAGCTGAGTGACTGTCATTTTTTTCTGGGTCTATCCTTTAGTGTTATTGAAGCAATTGATGACCACATTAGCTTTACTGGCAGTCAGAGCATACAGGTGAGTCATACTCAATATAACATCCACTCTAACCTCTAGGTTTGATACGTACCTGTAGCAACATACCACCTCTCTCCCACTCTGCACAGTTGCCAAAATCCATAGTGATGAATTTTGCTTTGCCTATAGGATTCATCTCAGTGTCTAAACACATGCATAGTCCTTTAGGCAATTTATTCATTCATTCAATCCACAGCGAAACATATACTGAGTGTCTACTAAGTGCTAAGCACAATGATAGGAGTTAGAATATAGTATTGAATAAAACATGACCCTGGCCTTAAGGAGGTTTAGTTCAGAAAAGATATTCAAACAATAAAGATATAAAAACATATTGATTCTTATAATAGAGATGTAGTATAGAAATGGAAAAGATGAGAAATTACTCTGCCTGGGAAGTCATTGAAGGCTTCAAAGAAGAGATAACATTTGAGATGACTCTTGAAGGGTGAGTAGAAGTTTGACAGATGGTAAAAGGAAGAGGGAAAGCCAAATTTCTGGTAGCCTGATTTTCTCCACATGAACTCCCACCTCATTTCTTGTGGCTATTCTAGGGTAGCACCGAGGACCTTGGCTCCCCACAGACTTCTAGAGCCCATTCCAACTTTGGGGCCTTTCAAGCAGACCTCACTGCCTTTATGAGAAGACATTGCTATAGTTTTTGCTGCAGTTGTAATTTCCTGACATCATCTGGGTGTGTTGGGAAAAATGAGATCTAATAATGAATGATTACAACTCTCAAGTTAAGTCTAGTTGGTTGACTAATCAATTTGGTTAAGTGAAAATCCATAGCAAATGAGTCGACCGCAGTATGACATTTCTCCATCCAATTTAAATTAAAATCACCAACCATAATAATTTCACAATTACTCAGGGAGGGCACACTGGAGACTTGACCCCCGGAGGAGAGAAATTGCAAATGCCGCAAAGAATGGGCTGAGAGTGGGGTGATGAGGAAGTCATTTGAGATGAACTCTGCCTGAACTGCTCAGCAACCTCAGCTCCTGGGGGTGGTGGGTCCATGGAGGATGCTGAGCAGCAGTGTCACATTCCTGGGTGCAGTCCTGCTTCTCTCCCTCAGGAGGCAGGGATTTCTACCCTTCTGCCTAGAAAGCCCATAGAGGGTTCTTCCAACAGGAGAGTAGGGTCTCTCTCTTCAGATAAGAGGGTGGAAAAGAGGTGAATGCTATTATTTCCATTTCATATTTTCCCAAATTTAGTCTCTGATTTCCTGGGCAGGGGATACTTTGTCTATTTTTCTTGAATTAAGAGTGTTAAGTGCATATAACAGTCATTAATAGATTTTCAATAATAAAGGCAAATGATGACAGAAAAAGGAAAGGATTATATTTTATCCTACATGACAAATGTCTATTTGCTAAATGTCCCCTTTATACTAGGCACAATATTAGGCACCAGGGAGAAATAGATGAACTAAGTATACAAGGTCTGTCTGGAAGAAGTCTAACCATTGTTAATTTAACAAGAACGGTTTGTGTGACATCGCTGTAACCTGGCAGCCAAGGAAAGTAGACTGGAATGCACATGAGTGAACAACGACGACTTCACTGTACTAGTCAGTGGGGGGTGGTAGACGCCGTTGAGTGAGCATGTGTGTTGTGTGGCTGTCACATTAAAAATGACTGAGCGAGAAGAGCAACAAATCTGCATCACATTTTGCATTAAGCTTGAACATTCCTCCATGGAAATGGGCTGGCTCATGAATCACTTCTCATGCAGTTTTATTTTGGCGAATCATCAAATCACCCAGGTGACTCAGCACCCTCTAGAGCCCAGATTTGGTGCCCTGTGACTTCTAGTTCTTCCCTAAAAAACTAAAATCACCTTAGAAAGGGAAGAGATTTCAGGCTGCCAATGAGATTCAGGAAAATACAACAGGACAGCTGATGGCAATTGGGAGAACTGTGTGAAATCCCAACGTGCCTACTCTGAAGGGGATTGAGTGTCATTGTCCTATGCACAATGTTTCTTGTATCTTCTTCAATAAATGTCTCTATTTTTCATAGTACGTGGATGGATACCTTCTGGACAGACCTCATACAGACCTGCCTCCAAAGAGCTTATCATTTCTTGTAAAAACCTGGTAGTTAAACAATATTAACAAGGCATAATATCATTAATGTTTATTAAGTAACTTGAAGGATTAGTAAAATTTTGATCAGAGTTTCATGCAAAAATTTTATATGTCAGTTAGCTCATCTGTAAAAGCCATTTAATAACAATCATACCCCCAAAATTTGTTATGAAATGAGTGATGTGGCTGATACTACTAGTTTCCCTCAGTCACTTCCCCCTCCATCTACAGCAATGGGATTCCCAAATGTTAGTTGAGCATATGGCTGCCTGGAATCAAGACTGAGTTTTCCAGAGTCCTTTGCTAGTGCAGCCCATGTTCATTCAGGCCAATGAAATGCAAAAGAGGCAGTGTGTACAGCTTCTAGGAAGTGCCTTGAAGAGATGGGGCATGCTCTTGTCCTTCCCTTACTTCCATTCTGCCGGTAGGAATTCAGGTGTAGTGGCAAGACCTGCAACAGTTATCTTGGAGCATAAAGTGACTTTGGAAGAAGAGGCCACACAGGCAGAATAAATGGAAGCAACCTGGGTTCTGAATGTTGAGAGTGAAAATAAGCATCTATCTCACTTAAACTGCTATTACTTTGGGTTTACTGTCACTCCTGACCAAGGCTTTATCTAATTAATTCAAATCAATTATTGCACATAAAGCACTCAGAATAGTGCTTAACACATAATAAAGGCTCAAGAATGGGTGGCTAATACTAGTAATTTTCAGTCTTTACTCTATAGGGACAGAGACCCTGCCAACTGAGCTGCAAGGCGCTTGCCTTACTTTTCCATGGGGACTGTCAGCTGAGTAACCCAGCATTTTGCATCATGGTCAAGGCCCCGCTCTTCAGCCTCTCCTCCTACCACAGTCCACTATTCTCACCCTCTCAGCCGACTTCCTCTAACACCTGCCCCCGCCTCCCACTCCCCACATCAGACTTAAATCCTGCTGTCACCAGTCTAGCAATTACTTATAGAGAGAATCAGCAGCAGCAGCCCATGAGAAGTATGAGCAGGGAGTCAGTCCTGTGGATCAATTTGTAATTTTTCTTTTGGCGGCAAGAGGAGCATGAGCGATGTGTGCACTAAATCCCTGGCACGGCACAGCAGCATGTCTTGCCTTGAATTATTTATCTTTGGGTCCCCTGGCCAAGTGAGACTGAGGCTTTTTGGAAGGAGGGAGAGCAGTAGGTGCATATGAATGCCCCCCACCTTAGGCCACCGTGGGGGTTAGAGGCAGATGATGATGTTGGTTCCGAATGATTTGTTGTGGGAGAGGGCAGAGCGGTCTGTCTGTCTAGGCAGGCAAAAGCACTTTCAGTTTATGAGTAGTAGAGAGTCAGAGTCACTGCTCTTCATTGCTGGGAGTCTTAGTAGAAAAATGTTAAAATTATTGACTCAAAAACAGGTGGCTCTTTGCCTATTGTTGGGTGCATATGCCGAGAATGTGTAAGTATATGTTTTGTTCCTAGAGTAAAAGGAGAAGGGAGTCTGAGGGCTCTCCTGGCTGCAGGGGAGTTAGGATGTTAGAAGGAGTGTCTTAGCTAAAGATGTGAGTTTGATAGACGTCCCTAATGCTCACCAATATTTCCAAAACTGTTCCTTTTTCTGTCCACATGAAAGAATTAATGAGTATTATGTGGCTAGTTCTAGCCAATGGAGTGTAATCAGAAATGACGTGTGCACATTTAAGAGTTAGTAGGCATTTTTCTACAGGTTTTTCTCTCTTTCTCTTTAGGAAATCCTGGGATGGTGATACCACAGTCTGGTGGAACATACCTCGGCCTGGGTCCCTGAATGACTTTGTGGAACAGAGCCCCATGCCCAGCAGCATGGGGCATGGAGATTAGTGAGAAGTACATTTGTTGCCCTAAGTAATGAGATTTTGGAATTGTTGGTAACTGTAGTACAATCTGATTGATCATGATGAGTGATACCAGAATCAAAGGGGTGTGCAGATCCTTTAGCTTCAGCAGGAGACCAAGGTTAGCAAGGCAGACTTTCGAATCCAAATGGGTCACTAGACCTTTGTGCATGTGGCTTGGGCAAAGGAGAAGTCCATAACAAATGCCAATGCACAGAACTGGGATAGGAGAGCCCAGGAGTGATACCAAGAATGGCAGGGTCAGTTGATGAGATTTGAGAATGTATTGGGACAGATGTCACTGTTATTTTGATATTATGTTGTGACATATATCACGGAGGGTGGGCTATATCATTAATGTCCCCAAACCAGAAGAACAATTCCAGAACCACCCCTTCTTCAAGCCTTGTTGTGGACTGAACTGTGTCCCCCACCTCCTTTCATATGTTGAAGTCCTAACCCCTAATATGATTGTATTTGCCTTTAGGGAAGCAATTAATGCTAAATGAAATCATAAGCATGGGTGCCCTAATCCAATAAAACTAATGTCCTTATAAGAAGAGGAAGAGATACAAGAGACCTCTAATCCGCCACCCCCCACCCCCCACAACAGACACACAGACAAAAAGCCATATGAGGACACATCAAGAAGCTGGCTAAGATACACTGAGAAGGTGGCCATCTGCAAGCCAGGAAGGGAGTCTTCACCAGAAACCAACTCTGATGGCACCTTAATCTTGGACTTCTTGACTTGAGAACTGTGAAAAAAATAAATTTCTGTTGTTTAAGCCGCCCCATCTGTGATATTTGTTATGGAAGCCTAAGGAGACTAATATAGACCTTTAACCAGGACTCATTCTCAAATGTTTTATTTTCCACTTGTCCCCAAGCTTTCCTGTGAAGAACTTTTTGTACGGAGTCAAATTTTGGGGGGTGGAGAGGAAAGAGAACAAAGGGGGATAACAAAAATATTAACACCTCCTGGCACCTTAAAAAATACTGTTCCACATTTTTTGAGCATCTGCTATGTGTTTGGGGTAAGTGTTGGACTGCTGAGTTGAATGTGCCAAAGCTCCTCCTCTCTAGCAGCTGGGTGACGTGAGGCTCCACAGGGTAAGCTGCTAGTTCAATCTGACACCACCGGTAAGGATTCTATCCTAGATGTTTAGCTGTGTGTCCAAGTTCTTGGCAAAGAAGGAGCACAGCCAAGTTAGGATGTAACAAATGCTGTTGGATCCTTGTATTTTAGTGAAAGCTATCTCCTCATTGTCCCTGGGAAGCTGAGGATCAATGTCACATCCAGGCAGTGTGTCTGTCTGGTAGTCTGTATCCTAGTCAGTCCCCACTTTCTTCTTTGCTGTCAGAACCTTTACTTTGTCTAGATCCCCTGTGCCCAGGCGCCTAAGGGAAAGCTGCCTTCTTCCAGGTCCAGAGGGCAAATCACACAGGCATTCAGGCAGTTACATGCAATCCACTCTCCTTGCAATTCTAACAAGTGAGAGACAATAGAACCTATGGACATTCTTGGGTTTCTTACCCTAAAGTGAGCACAAAAGAGGGACACTCTATTTTCTGAGAGGCATTGTTCCATGATGGCTGAGAGCTGCTGCAGCCACTTCATGGTCATGAGGTGACAAGCCTAAGGCCAACTAGCAACATACTGACCACGGAAGAGCAAAGAGAGAAAAAGAACTGGGTTTTGATATCGATCAACTGGATTAACAGGGCTTTTTGTCATAGCAGAGAATAAATATTCTCATTGTCAAAGCCACCTTGGGGTTGAACATTTTGTTACTTGAAGCTAGAGGCTTCCTAACTTATATAGGCAGAAACGATCAACTGGCCTGTGTGTAATGAGTTCCCACTGCCTCCACCACCGATTCAGTATGTGACTTTGGTCAGGTCACGTTACCTTTCTGGGCCTCAGTCTTCTCATCTGTAAAATGAGAGTGGGGATAAGGGTCTTGTTGTGGGAGGTCATCAACAAGTGGAGACTACCAGTTGAGCTGAGAGGTGAACCCAGGCAATTGGAGGCTCCTCTCCTGCTCCCTGTCTTTCGAATGTGCATTCTGCATACCTGCCTCACTCCCAGGAGCTGCTTCAAAGGTATAGCCTTGAGATAGAAATGTTGTTTTGAGACTATCTGGACCATATGTGTAACTGAACACAGTTAGGGCCTCTCTATAAAACCTCTTAAGATTTGGCAGCTGGGTGTGGAAAACTACTCATCTTGTGGCTGCCCAAGTCAAGCCTTGTAAATAAGTCCTCTTGCTTATTAAAATTGCCACCTACCAATATGGAGTGATCTGCCTCTTTCTTCAGTCTTCTTGCTCCACATGAGTATGGAGACTAGTTTCAGATTATTCCTGGGAAACTTCTGAGGAGGTGGTGAACCAACAATTGGTGAGCCGGCTAGAAGACCAAAGAAATGGGCCTCGGAAAAGAGGCAGCCAAGAGGAAATCCCAAGGTGGTCATTAACCTCCATGTAGGGAGGGGTGGCCCCTACGTCAGATGCTTATGAGCACAGAAATGCCCGCCAAATGCCGGCTGCTTTAATATGCTTGCTGAGTAGCAGCACATAGTGCACGGTGGCATTTGCAGACAGAATGTGCTATCCTCTGTCTACGGTGGACAGTTCAACTGGACACTGATGTCTACCTACAGGTTAAAACTCTAGTTAGAAAGTTGGAAGAGGAGTTGAGATTAGACACGGATATGTGACTGTCCACTACTCTGCTAGATTTGGGACTAGCAGACAAGGCGGGAGAACAGGATGATGAATGGGGAACTTCAGCATGCCACTTTGCGAAGTTCGGTGTGTGCAAGCTGCCTAGAACAAAGGTCCTGGTGCTTGTGACAAAGCTGAATTAAAATGCCAAGAAGTGGAATCTCTGAGAAAGTGATTAGGATGTTGTGGTGACAGATGAGGAAATGGACAAAAGAACACCCCTTGCCCTCTGACCCCTGTTACAAAGGAAAAACTTAAATAGCAATTACCTCAAAGAAAGCCTAGAAGAAAATTTACATACCTTTTGTGTTCCTTGAAGTTGTAAATTTTATCATGTCTTTGAAATGTAAACACCCTAGAAGATAACCAAAACCTTGCCCTTAGAGACAAAGGAAAAAAGGGGAAAAGAGACCTCTAAAAATACACGCAGCTATAGAAGTGCCCTTCCCAAAACTGATTTGTAAAAGAGCTAAGATTTTTTTCCTTACAAAATTATTAGAAATATAAAGGATGAA
Source organism: Macrotus californicus (assembly GCA_007922815.1). NCBI lineage: Eukaryota > Metazoa > Chordata > Mammalia > Chiroptera > Phyllostomidae > Macrotus > Macrotus californicus. The sequence goes on from VMDR010002168.1 coordinate 44,590, forward strand.
ATGAAAGGAGTGTATATATAAGGTGGGTAAGAAAAATAAAATGTGTTCTTTGGATTAAGAAAGATATAAAGGACATTTTTGTTTGTTTTTTGTTAAAGGAAAGAAAAAAGAAAGTCATTTTGTCCTAGAATAAAATGATTGTTCCAGAATAAGAAAGAAAAAGATAGGACAAAACTTAATTAGATAATAAGTTGGATAATAAAATAATTAATAATCTAATTAATTGGATGTAATAAGTTGCAGAAATTTTATGGAAAATAAATCTTAGAAATTTTATGTGCAGTCAAGCTAAGATTGGAATGGATTTATTTAAGTTCAAAAGAAACAGTTTTAATATCAAAAGTACACTGGTGCAAAATTAGAATTTGGTTTTCTCTCTGTGAATAGTATTCTTAGATTATTGGTCTGCTCTTAATAAGATATTGTAAACAAAGGTTTTCTTTGCTTTTTAATGTAATCTGCCTAGGAAACAAAAATCTATGTTTTGTCTTTATTAGGTCTTAGATTATTTAAGAAAATTGAGTTTTCTCTATTAAAATAGACAAGTCTTATACAACAACGTAACTTTTTGTGTACATTACATTTCACACAAAGTGTCACCGGACAGGGCCTGGCCCTGAGTGGGTCGGCCTGGGGCCAGCTGCAGTGTGTGGGCTCTTGACCTTGTGTATTTGTGTAGGAAAGATTTCACAATACGAGTGCAGGTGACTATGAGGATGCATTTATTAAAGCTGGGGACAGTGAAACAAGGAAGGGCTTAGCTCACTGGGAAGTCAAAGAAAAAGGGGCTTTGGGGACAGTTTCAGTGGATAAGCCTGGGACAAGCTGCCAGCTGCCCATTGCCTCAGAGTTTAGGAGACAGTGCCTGTGGGCAAAGAGGTGGGGGAGAAGGGAAAGGAAATGGCTTGGGCTGCTCCCCAGTGGGGAGAGCAAAAGCTGGGTCCTTTGTCTTGAGGCCTTTATCTCTTTCTTGTAGAGGGCAATTTCAGGGGAGGTTTTCAGCAGGATATTCATTAGTTCTCCAGGTGTGCCCTTTCAGGGTCATGGTCTCCTCTGATTGGTCAGTGCCAGGGCAGGTGGTCTCTAGTCACTGCAGTTGGTCCTGGCTTAGTCCCCCTGGTTTTGCAGCTTTCCTGGGCCTGGAGCTGAAACACAACTGAGGCCTCGATGTTATCTCCAGGGAGGTGACCTTCCATATTTGGCTGTAAATCGCGTGCTCATTGTGCTTAGCTGTCTGTCTCAGTTTCCCTATTCTGCTTGCCAAGGAATTTTCCTAGCTCCTTACTATCATGTGTCAAATAAAAAGTGATGCTAAACTTTCTTTAGGGTACACTTGTATGAAATGTCTAACAATCTGATATGTGCTGGTATAATGCTATCAGTTATAATTTTAAGGTGTATGTCACAGAAATAACCATATTCGCTTGTCAATTGCATTGTAATGAACTCTCATCAGATCTTTAACCATGGTGGGCATTTCTCAGTCTTTTGTCGTTTTGCAGACAGTTATTGCTATACTCTGCTGCTTTGGCAAAAAGTGCTCCTGCAACTGTGTTTCATCTTCAAGGAGCTTTTCAGAACAGACTTTGACAATAAAGATTTTTAATAACTTAGATCAATATGCCTTCATGTGGGAGGAACAATAATGAACCTTTCAAGTGCTTCCCCAAGGCCACCAGCACAGCCCCTCGATACCGTGGGATTATAGCATGAGACTAGTCCCTGCTGCCCTTCCCCACATCAATGAACTGTGCCCATTACATTGATGATGGGATGTGAATGTATGAATACTTGCCTCTGCTGCTGGACATTCTCTATGGTCTTTGCTGGAACATGCACTAGGAAAAGGATGGGAGATAAATCCACAGAAAATTCAAGGCCCAGGAGCACCATAAAGTTTTTGAAAGTCATATGGTCGAGTAAGATGCACATTACCCCAGAAACTGTGATTGATGAGATCTCAGCCTATTCAACCCCTAAAGGAGATACAAACCTATGTATGGATTTGGGGGTTTTCACAGCCTCTCATATCCCACCTGGGATACATCTGTCCATTCTGCCACCTGGTAAAGAAAGGATACATGTGGGGCTGGAGAGCAGAGCAGCAAGCCACTTTTAAGAAGACATGCTGCTAGTAAAGCAGATTAAAGCTGTGGACATCTCCTAAGCAGGGCTACCATCTGAGATGTGTCTGTGACTCCAGGAAGTATGGGTCAGGTACTGTGGCCCCACTGTCTTTGACCCCTCCATTGGCCTGGAGGATGTTATAGCACACATAGAAGCTACATTCACCTAGGAAGTCTTGAATGATGGTCAGCAAAGCCTGTCCTTACTGAACAATGAGATGTCTCTAACGAGAAAAACTGACCTCTAACGTAGAATGGTCTTGAACGTTATCACTGCCTTGCAAGGAAGCACCTGTGCCATTATCCAAAAAGAATGCTGTGTGTTTACATCTGATGAATCTGCTCATGTGTCATCTTTATTAAGTCACATGAAGACACAAGTGAATGCTCACAGTGATCTGACCCCCAGCCTAGGAGACTAAATCAATGGTTTGGATCTTGGAGCTCTTGGTAGAAAAAGTCGTCATTTATTTTAGGAATCTTTATTTTAATCTGTGTTTTCTCTTGCACGTTCCTGTATTATTGCTGCGGCATCTGCCTTCAAAGCAGCCAGATAGCCAGCAAATGAGCCACCTTCATGCTAGAGAATCCCCTTGCTGACCACTCAGAACACATTATGGAAACAGAGGGGTGGGTGCCCATTTCAGACACAGTGTTTTTCCCAGTCTCAGAACCACCTGAATCAAAATTTCCAGGATCCCCATGAAAAGCAGATTGCAGCTTCCCCCCAAGACGGAATGAATCAGCTGTGCATTGTGCCTCACATGTGGCACTATCCCTGTCATCCTCACAATGACACTGGAAGGGAGGTCTTTGCAGTGATCATATTTTATAGAAGAGAAAACTGAGGCTCAGTAACAGGAGGTCTGGACCAAGGTCACACGGCTGAGAGGCAATGGAGCTGCCACTCAAGTTAGGTTTGTCTGATGTCACTCCCATTTCTGGCCTGGTCTATGAGTGAGGCCTTGGGGTGGGCCTTCTTTGCTAGCTTGCTTACCAACCCCAAAACCCACTGTGTGGCCCCAGAGCTCCCAAACTCTCGATGATCTTCTTGCCTCTTAGGGGCTCTTTCCCCTCCAAGGAGTTTCTTCTATCTTCCCCAGCCTCTTTCTGTGGAATTCTTCTTCTAAACCCCTCCAGTGCCAGCCCCACACATACCTTGGCTTTTAGGTCCCCTGTGACATGTGCCATACTCCTGCTTTCTTCTCCTCAACATGCTGAACAACATAAAACCTAATGAACTAAATTCAAAAAAATCTCTTTTTCATTATACTTATAGGTCTTGATATTCATTTATTTTTTACTCGATAGTCATCAAATATAATTGAACATTTATTAAGTGCAGATATTGTCAAGTGCTAGAGATATCATGAGTGAACCTAAATGGACATGGTGTCCACCCTCACAGAGTCATGGTCAAGTGCACTTCTCATATCGAATGCCGCTCTCTATACAGAGCCTCCTCCGCACTGTGCTACTGGTGATGGGAAACCAGGTTTTGGCGTGTCCAGGACAATGTCTACTATTAGTAGGTGCTGTGTGGAATGAACAAATTAATGAAATGGGGTAAAGTGCTGTGAAGGACAAGCTGAGTTACAAGAGGTACATTTCAAGGAGGTCAGGCAGCCCGCCTTCTGTTGCTCATCCTTAGAAGATGCTCAACTCTCTGTTAAATGGTTCTCTAGCCTGGGGCCCTGGAGAGAGTAGCTGACATGCCTGAGGCCTGAGGCTGGCACCCAGCACAAGCCCAAGATGGGAGGATGCATTATAAATGCAAGGTGTAGGAAATAAAAACTATTAAACTTGCAGATAGGGACAGAAACACCTTTGTGTGGCTGCAGAGTTGGGAAACTATGCTGAGGAAATGCACTGCAAATCAGCCTGTTCTCAGCAGAGAGGGGCTTTTATTCTGCAGGTCCTGAAGCTCCTCGGGCAGATTTTGTGAGCAGCCACAGAGGCCCTTCTGGGAGGAGAGAGGAGCTGGTAATTTTGTGGCTGATTGGCAGACTGTTCAGAGCCAATAAAGATATTTGTTTTCTTGCTGAAGTACTCACAAACCCAAATCTCAGCTCCTCAATTTGATCTTTTTTTTCCTCTTCTTTTTCATTATGGAGAGAAATGAAACCTGGGCTGTCTTTTTCCATTCACATGGCATAGTTGGGCTCAAAGGGGATAGAGGTCCCCATCCTGGTGACCCATGATGACAGAGGACATTTGCCTTGGGTATCTGGCCTTTTCTCCAGGCTTCCAATTTGCTTATGCAAAATCTACATGGATTAACCGAGCCACTTTGGTGCCTTGGGAGAGCTTGATGTTTATACTCCCACAAATCCACCCCATATCCCTACGATGTTTGATTCTGTTTGCCTCATCTAAGGGTGGGGACTGGTGACTTGCACAAGGACTGTTATTTAACTGTGGTGCTGAGACTTGACGTTAGGTGTATGGGATTCAGATGTAGGTGGTCTTGGTTTTTTTGAGTGCCCCTGGTGATTAAAGATGCCGTTGTGGGCACACTGGGGACTCTGGAGCTGGGCTCTCCAACTGGTCAATCCTAAATCACAGGGACATCTTGAAGTTTTTAGAGAAGTATCTAGTTTGGAAATTGAAGAGACCTTTGAAACTATGTACTTCATTCTCTCTCTTGTCTGGACTCATTTTTAAGATCATGAAACAGGCCCAGTGAACTTAGTGACTGGCCCAAGGTCACAGACAACTCTCCAATGGCAGACCCAGGACGAGAAGCTGTACCCTCACTCCCAGTCCAGTGCCCTTCGCGTTTCATCTGTGGTATGGATTAGGACTAGGTTTGGCTAGGAGTAACAGATACCCTCAAACGGTGACCTCACTCCCTGATTTAAAATACGTCAGAAACAAGCAAATCAGATATAAAATAAATTGGATGTTAAGGCATTGTACAGTGTTAGAGACGAAGATTCTATCTTGTTCTTTGCCACATGTGGCTTCCTCCCAAAGTTCAACTCATGGTCTGAGATGGCTCCTAAGAGCTCCAGCAATTACACCTGGCAGCTGGAAGGAGGAGGCTGTTCCCATTCGGGAGAATTTCTGGAAGTTTTACACAATACTTCCATCTCACTGGCCAGAATTTCATCTAGGGACACACTAGTTTTTTTTTTTTTTTTATATTTTATTTATTTATTTTTAGAAAGAGAGTAAGGGAGAAAGAGAGAAAGAGAGGGAGAGAAACATCAGTGTGTGGTTGCCTCTCGCACATCCCCCCACTGGGGACCTGGCCCGCAACCCAGGCATGTGCCCTGACTGGGAATTGAACCAGCAACCCCTTGGTTTGCAGGCCCATGCTCAATCCACTGAGCTATGCCAGCCAGGGCAGGACACACTAGTTTAATGGGAGGCTGCAGAATGTCATCTTTTAGCTGAGTGCCCAGTTAGAAGTCAGGATCCTGGTTCTATTCCCAAGAAAACAGGAGAAAGAGGCTCTTGGGAAGCAACTAGCAGCACTTAACATGGTTCCTTGTCTCTAACATGCCATTGGTTTGCACTCCAGGAGTTCCCAGCTGAGAGGGAAGCTGAACCAGCAGATCTCGGCTGGCAGAAAAACACATTGTTTTTGGGTTTTCCCCTCCAGACCTCCAGATAAAGGCAGGACACTGTGGCTCTGGAGGAGTTTGTGTCATAAGACTTAATACAATGGCACCTAACACAGACTTTTTTTGGTACTAATATATTCTTCTCCACTTCAAAGACATCATTAGTATATGACTTTGGTGCCTTCCTGGATTTTGTAAACCAGGAGTGTAGAGGTTTAGGACAGACAAAGGAAGATGTGGTGTATGTGAGTGTCAATGTATATTTAGAGGGGAAGCTCCACTCCCATGTGTCCTGGTACTCTGCTAGTTGTGTCCAGGCTCACAGGGTGAGAATCACTGATTTGGTTCATGTGTTGATTCTGCTTGTCTGAATGCCTAGAGACAGGGGATCAGAACAAGACAAATGAAACACGAAGTCACCAAGCAATGACTGAGTCCAACCTCTTGCTTGTAGAGACCAAATAACAAACAAACAAACAAACCCCAGAGGCCCAGAGATGTTACGGGTTTGCCTAACACTTACACAGTTGGGACCAGGATCCCACCTTTATGCCTCCTAGACTAAGCCTAACTTGCTTCTACCAGTTGCATCTCTGAAATATACACATTTTATGTTGTTCTCTACCCATTTTATGTGTTACTATTGTTTCCCCAACTAAAGACTCTGAACCCCTATTATGCTCAAAGCACTCTGCAAGGCTTTGTTGTGAGGAGGCTAAAAAGATGACTAAGGCGGTTCCTGTCTTAAAGAATTTGCAGTCTAGAGAGGAATGCAGATGTATCAACAATGCACTATAAGGCAAGACCCAGGGCACCAAGGGTTGCACAGACATAGGCGGTGATTGCTATGGGAAGAATGATTGACTTGGTCGGGTGAGTGTGTTGTGGAGCACATCACGGCAGGGTTTTGAAGAAGAGAGGAACCGAGGGAAGGGTGATCTAGGTGAGAAGCAATGCACAGATAGAGGCCTGCAATGATAACATCAGCTCATACCTCCCTGCACTCTTACTGAAATTTGGAGGGCTAGATGGCAGTAAGACCCAAGGAGGGGAAGCCTAGAAGGGTGTCCTCTGCCTTCAGGAGGAGCTCTAGTCTGACTAACTTCTTGGGCAGGGTTCTTGGTCCTGTTTGGCCATTCAGTGCCTGACGTAAACCCAGTTGGTCCCTGAGGTCCTATCAAGACAGGTGAGCCAGAATCTGTAGGGGTGGCACTCAGGCATCTATTTAAAGCTCCACAGGTGATTGTGATGTACAACAGGACATTTCAGAGGTAAGGAAGAAGGTGAGTGAAACCCTGATGTGGGTGACAGGAACTCCACGGTGGAGCCTGCAGAAGGAGGAGGCCAGGTAGGACACCTGAGCCACCAGATTCCAGGTCACACCGGTTTCATTCCTCATGCAGATGAGGAGACAGACTCAGAGAGATGTGGGGAGCTTCATCCAGACTTCTTTATGGCAGTACCATGGTGTGGGCCCTGCCTCCCCAGCCCAGTCCAGAGTCACCTTCCTCTCATCCTGCTACCTCCCTCTGCGAGTTAGTTGCTCAGTTCAAGGCAAAGCCTTTAAACAGCACACAGTGAGAAGATTCTGACTGTGGGTGCCTCTCCTCGCTTGTTTGCAGGGGGAGGTCAGGCTGTTTCCAAGAGTGTTAATTAGGAAGTTGCCTTATTCCCATTTTTGTTGTGTTTCTTCTTGCTTCTGGGGCCAGCATGTAGGGCTGCAACTTCAGAAAGGAAATAGCTAGTTAAGGTGTTAAAGGTGGGGGGTGGGGGGTGGAGGTTATTACTCTGCCCTCTATGTCTGGACATGTGGAGGGGGACAGGAAGGGCAGTGCTCCACAAATAATGGGCAAGGGGTTGGCAAGGGTGCCTGAGGAGGATCATTTCCCTAGGAGCTAGTTGCATGTAGCAGAGAGGAGGTCCCAGGGGGCAAGGGACAGCCAGCAGCTGCCCCCTGGTCTGCAGTGGGCCTCTTGGCTGTGGTGAAAGGCATCATTTATTCCTTGTCTCACCTTGTGGGCAGTGGAGTCCAAAGACTACAAAGAAGAAAAAGAAAAGACTTCTTTCTCTTTTTTTTTTTGTTCGTTTGTTTTGTATTTTTTTTAAAGATTTTATTTATTTTATTTTTTAGACAGAGGGGAAGGGAGGGAGAAAGAGAGGGAGAGAAACATCAATGTGTGGTTGCCTCTCACTTGGCCCCACTGGGGACCTGGCCCACAACCCAGGCATGTGCCCTGACTGGGAATCGAACTGGCGACCCTCTGGTTCGCAGCCCACGCTCAATCCACTGAGCTACACCAGCCAGGGCTCTTTCTCTTTTTATACACTCATGAGCCCCCCCATAACCTTTGGAAACCCTTCATCAGCGTATCTGCAATAATTTGTTCAATGTCTACCCAGGAGCCTCCTTGAGGGTCCGGTTTGCTCCCCAATAGATACCCTCAGCATCTCACACAGAGCCCAGCCAGCAAGCAGCAGGCACTGAGTAAACATTTGTAGATGGTGCAGTGGGCTGACCTATGGGAGGCAGGTTCTCACCTGGTTCTGTCTCTGACACTCTGAGGGATCATGAGCAAGTCACTTCTCTCTGTGTCTTGTGCTTTTCCAGCAGCAAGAGTAAACAAAACATAATCTGCAAAGAGCACGGGTAATTTGTGTTTTCAATTTCTGACCTGTATGAGATAGGACAGTTAACTGGATTTGGGGTGCTTTGTTCTAGTTCCAGAACTACCACTTCTTAGTACTGCCACCAGTAAACCTCCTTGTGCCTGGAGGGAGGTGGTGGGGATGAGTTCGAGAACAGGGGTAAGGCACTTGGAGAAGCTTTGACTTCACATGCACTTGGATGACTTTGTGGCCTACACTTATTTTAACTAAGGATGGAGCAAAAAGTCTGCTCAAGAGAGTTGTAAGACATCAGCCAGAACTTACCAAGAGTTAGCACAGATAGAGGAAGGAAGTGGTTCAGCTGTGAGGAAGTAGGATGTCTATCTTATTGGGGGGAGGGACTAGAGTTTGTCTTACCTGGATGAAGGAAGGGTGTGGACTAGGAGCTTCCTGAAGACTTTATTTACCATCGGGGTCAATGGCTGGATATATTGGGAACAGAGACTTCTGCTCCTTTGCTGACTCCCGGAAGCTCTGGGGAATGGTTGTTCCGTGGCTGCACGTTTCCAGCAAGCACCAGCCGGAAGCCCTGGGAGAGGCTCCTGCGAGATCCAGAAGTTTAGGGGGAAAGCCTACCAAGGCTGCAGCGTGCTTTGCTCTTTCCTGCAGGGCCCCAGGTCCTCACTAATAGAAGAACCCAGGTCCCAGGTGTCTTCGCCAAGCCTGCTAGGCCCTCTCTCCCCTTCAATGTGGGGTTTATCCCTCTTGGCTCCTGCACTGCTCGGGAGGGACCCCGCCCCAATCATCTCAGTGCCGAGAGAAAAGGAAGAACATCTGTTAACACAAATGCTTTTCTAATTTCTTTTTAAATCTCACTCAGCATCTGCTTTAAACAAGGCTGATCAGCTTGTACAATATTTAATTTTGGAATCATTTCAAGAGGCGCTTGTAAGATGGGGAGCACGGGGGACAGCAACAGCCTCCTAAATCTTTAATAGGGTGCCGGTTAGGAGCTTCCGCCGCTCAGTCCTAATCACAGGGAGGAGAATAAGCAGAGAAAGAATTCCTTCATAACCAACACCTTTGCAGCACCTCATTAAATCATTGCATTTCAGAGACGCAGCAGGACACTTGGGTGAATAAATAGTGCTGTCTCCCAGTCTGAAGGATTTTCACATGTGAGTTATTTTTCCTGCATATGATCACTTCATTTTCTCTCTCTCTCCCTCTTTTTTTTTTTTTTAAATTTCCACAAATGATTTTAGCTGATGAGTTCAATTAACAAAGACATTAGAGGCAAAGTTGAAAAAGCACCTCTTTCCTCTCCCCCTTTCCTGTCCACTCCCCCTCCTCGTACCATATTTTGTGTGTTTTTGCAGCTTAACAAATAGCACTGCCAAATGAGAGATGAGAGAAGTGGTTGGAGGGGCAAGGCTGGCTGATGTGAAAACAAAGCGTCGCCTGGCTGGGTGTGGATGAGAACGGTAATAAATGGAGCCTGGAGGGAGAGGCAGGCAGGAGGGAGCTCCCAGGTGCTGCTGGGGCCCTTTCTTCCCACAGTCACACCCCATCTCCAGCAGGGCCTGAAACAATACAAGGGAAGTGAGGAAAGCCATCAGATTTCAGTTACATTTAAATATGTATTGAGCACCTACTGTGTGCCTGGCCTTGATGCTGTCATTAAAAATTTAAGCCAAAGAAGTCCTTCCCGTGTTCTCTTGTACTACAGTTGACTCAATCAATCCGTTGACCAACGCCTCACGATTTTTAATGAAGAGTCCGTAAATAGGCAGTCCATGGACTGTGTCCAGCTCAAAAACACTTTTTAAATTTATTCCAAATACTGTTGGCTGCTTGTTTTTGTTCAGTAAAACAGAATCAGTTTTTCCAGAGCAGCATTTTAAAAACTGTAGTTTATGTCTCCTTTGTGGGTTTTGAAATCAGTTTAGAAGGGATCCCCAGTTGCCTTTCTTAAATTCTGATTTTGGAAAAATCTATACCTATGTAAGTTCTTAAGTGGTATATTTTCCGAGTCTTCCAATGCATGGGGGATTTTCTTTTTACTTTCATAAATAAATATCATTGAGAATAAAAATGGAATGGATTAAATTGGACATGGTAGGATGGGATGGAGTGGTATAGAATTTGGTAGAAAATGGTAGAAATAGAAGAAAAAAGAAAAACTGTGTGTGCGGATCCCACAGTAAGTAGGTACCGCTTCAGGTTTATATGTCGTGTGTGGACATGCTGATCTGTGATCTAAAAGACATTTTTCTCTGTGGGTCCAAAACAGCAAAGCTGAAAGCCTCTGCTCCCTTTCCGGACACCCCACACTCGCTCGCTTGTCTTATTGAGAGTGAGCCTGGACGAGCGCCTCGTGTGGGTGCAGAGTGCAGGCTCTGGGGCCCCACTGCCAGCTGCGGGGGTTGAACCCACTTTCCGCATTTTCCATGTGACCCCGGTGTTAGGGTCTAGGGGCAGCCAGTGATGTGGCCATGAGTGGCCAGTGGCATCAGTGTCCTAAGCAGATGTTGCTGGGACCTGGACATGGCAGGCCTTGTCACCCTTGGATCCTGCCTGTTTTCTAGGTTTTGTTTATTGACCTGTCCCCAGTTCTGAGAGGTCATCGAGCTCCTTCTAATAAAGGATTATTTTTCGTATTAGCCAGAGCTGGGTCAGTGCTCACCACCAAGAACCATACTGCCATACTTAGCAGTCAGAAACTTTCATATGAAAGATTGAATTTCCAGTTTCTTTGGGGAAAAAAACAACAGCTCTAGTTTTAGTTTGCATTCCCTTGTCTGCCCCCCACCCCACCCTGCAGGCCTCTAGATGGTGCAGTCATTTCCTTGGCCTGCTGTAACAAATCACCACTGACTGGGTGGCTTAAACCAACAGAAATTTATTCCTTCCCAAAAGTCCAAAGTCCAGCAGGGCTGAGCTTCCTCTGGGGGCTTTTGAGGAGAATCTGTCCCTGGCCTCTCCTGGCTCTGGTGGCTGTCTTGGCTTTCCTGAGTCTGTGGCCAGGTCACTCCAGTCGCTGCCTCCACCTTCACACTTCCTTTCCCTCTGTTGGCATTGTCACCCTTTGCCTCTCTCTTATAGGGACACTTGAGATGGCATTTAGGTCCTCTTCTGATAATCCAGAGTGATATTTTTATCTCAGGATTCTTAAATTCATTATCTGGGCAAAGACCCCTTTTCTAAATAAGGTTCTGGGGTTTGACATGGACACACATTTCTGGGAGCCTCTGCAGATGGAGCCCCAGTCTTACCCAGCCTGCTTCGTTCACTCACACAGCCTCCTGGCCTGCTGCTCCATGAGGTTTGGGCCTCCTAGTTTAACATATGCCTGCTCCATGCCCAGGCACAGAGAGCAGTTGCATAAATGCAAGGCCTGGTTTCTGTCCTCTGTAACCTCATCTCACTGAGGCAGATAGACTGGTGGTGAGGGCTTCAAGGAGCTGGTGGGTCTTGTCTGAACTAAGAAGAATTTAGATAAGTAGAAGGAGGTGGGAACTGATAATCTTAGTATGAATTGCTTCAAGTGTTGGAGAGATAGGAGGGAAAAAAACAGACAGAGTCTGTGTTATTATGGAGCATCCATATAGTGGGGTAAGAGATAAGGAGTGGAGTCCTACAAACGTCAGATAGTGTAAGTATGGTTCAGGAAAAGAGAGCAAGGAATGGGGGTTATGAGTCCTGGGGGAAAGTGGGTGTTGCTATTTTCATGGAGTGGCCAGGAAAGGCCACTTTGATAAGGTGACATTTGAGTCAAGTCCTAAAAGCAGAGAGGAAGGGACCCACAGGTGTATTCCCGGGAAGTAGCAGCCAAGCAGAGGGACAAGTATGTGTAAAGGCCTGGAGCAGCGGCATGTCTGGTGTGTTCTGGTGACACCCAAGAGGCTGGAAAGGAGTGACCTGGCAGGTAGGTGGTAGGAGAGGAGGTCTGGGGAGGGGTGTGGTCACAGCAAGGATGCAAGAGTTCAAGATCCAGGAGACTGTCCTTAACAAGCCTTTAAGGCAGGGGATCATAAATGTGGACGAGGAAACAAAAAGTCTTGAATTTCACTAACCTCTAACTGAAGCTTAGAGTTTCATTTAATTATGAATATAGGCACCATCCATAACATCTAATCCACAGCAATTTTGGCAGGACCTGTGACTTTGTCACCAATGGAAATCACAGATATTTTTATATCATATTACAGTTATTACGCTTATCTTGAAATATTATTTTCTTCCAGCATTACTTCAAGATTATGTAATTAGACCTGACACTAGAACTTATTATTTACTGCATTAATAAAAAGCTCATATATTACTATATCACAAATTAGTTTTTAAAAAATATTTTTATAACTGCGCTTCAATATAATTTATTTTCTATGTAATCCTACGTATTTTATTTTTATGCATTTACAGATATTATTCTGGGAAGGAATCCAAAGGCTTCCACCACATTGGTGAAGGGGTCCGTGGTACACGAGAAAATTAAGGACCCCTTTAAATTAAGGCCTTTCCTGCGTAGCCTCTGCTTTACCCTCAGCTTCATCTCTGGCTGCCCCTGAGGCCTCACGCCCACTGACTCCATGCTTCACCCACACTGAACTGTAGGTGGTTTCTTCAGACACCGTGTCTTCACTGCCCACAGGCCTTTGTGATGCTGCTCTTCTGCTTTGAACACTCTTGCCCTTTGCCAAGTTCTTTTTATCCTCAGCATTGCTCAGTTTCTCCAGGAAGCCTTCCCTGATCCCCCTGCTGCTTGGTAGAAGGGTCAATGTCCTCAAGTGGACGATGTACTGGTCTGCTCCGCCCCCCAGATTCCCAGCTCCACAAGGACAGGCACTCAGTGTTATTTCCCATAGGGTCCCCAGCACTTAGCCCAGGGTCTGGCATGGAGCAGGTGTTCAACACACTCAGAATCTATCCATAGACTCCAAGAATGACTCATCTCATTGGGTCCTAAGTCACTCTTGTGATATAGTTGGTATTAGTTGCATTTTGTAAATGGAGAAAGAGGAGAGGGGATTAGCCAGGGAAGGGGAGTAGCTGGAGAAAGGATCTGGAGACTTGGGGGACAGTGAGAACCTTGTTTCAAGCAAGGACATTATGGGAACTGAGAAAGTGAAACCTTGGAGTGAGGGCAAAACCATGTGGGCAAAGAGACATTGAAGGCCAGGCTCTGCAGTTAGGGCAGTTGAGGGAAGACCAGGCCTGGACCATTTCCACATCTCCCTTCTTCCCAGCCTCCAGGGAAGAAAGAAGAAGAGAACATTTGGTCATTAGCTTTTGTAACAATTTTTATCATCTCACCCCTCAGTCTCTTCTCCAGACTTCAGATTGCAGTTTCTCTTTTGCCCTCTCCATTTGATTGATATATTATTTCTTTAGGTAGTGTAGTAGTCACATACTGGTTTAGTAAAAAAGTCAAAAGAGTTAGATTTCAACTTCTCTCTGTAACACTCACTAGCTGTGTGACCTTTAGCAGCTTTCTTAGACCCCAGGAACCCCTAGACACATGCTCTCTGCAAGCCGCCTGTCCTGGGTGACACCTGATGTGTTTTCCCCTCCCTGTCTTTGCTCATCTTATGCCCCCTGCCCATCTTATGGCCCCACTCAGAGGGCAGGCTCCTCTCAGACCAGCTTTCTCTCTGTACAGAATATACAAATCTTTCTAGGCTCAACTCAAATGCCACTTTCTTTTTTGAAATTTGTGATGCTGTGTGGCACCAGGCAAGTTATTTAACCTCTCTGGCCTTGGTTTCCTCACCTACCTGTATGGAATTCCTATGAAGGTCAAATAAGCCAAAATATGCAAGAAGCTGTGCACACAGTAAGAGCCCACTACAAGTCTGTCTCCTCCTTCTCCAGGGTGTTCCAAGCAGCCGGAGATCAGTGTGCATGGGGCCCTGTTCTTGTCTCAGTTAACATGGAGGGTCTGTAGCCACGCTTCTCAGATGCCCGTCCCAGGCATGGGCACTGCTTGCTCTCCAGCTTGACTTCCTCTTGCTCTGTCCCACAGGGATCTCCCCTATAAATCTTTCACACCTTCTTCATAAGCAATGAGACTGCGGACCAGGGTCATATCCACATCAAAGGGCTTCTCTGGGAGCTGCCAATGAAGTTATCTTCTGAGGTAGCTGGAGGGCCTCTCAGTTTGTGTCTTTGGGGGCAAGGCCTGGGGCTACCTGTTCTTATCTGGGCTGGCACTCTGGACAAAGAGCAAATGCTACTGAGTGAGTTCTCTAAACACTGGTCTGGAAGAGCGGTTAGAAAAATTTACAGAGGGCCCTTTGGGGTAGGCATTTAGCCACCCTGTTTGGACCCTTGCACTTCTCTGTTCTCTGTGGTAGGTATTTTTTGCTCCCATTTCACAGACTAGGAAACTAAGGCCTGCAGAGATTAGGGGATTTTCTGCAGGTCACATAGTTTGTGAGTGGCGCAGGCAGGAATCCAATCTTTGTTGATCTGCCTCTAAAGCTTAGGTTCTTCCCATTATGCCCCCTTGTCTGTGTAGCCTCACTCCAGTAAACGAGAAGGCCAGGTTTCTGCCTCCTCTTGGGGGAAAGAATCTGGCTTATCTTGGGTAAGGTACACAGAGATGCCACAGGGCTACACCTGTTCCAACCTGCAATGCAAACACAAACCAGGAGTTCCTTGAAAGCTACCTTCTTAAATGTCAAGAATAAGGAGGGGCATCTGGACACCTAGCCTTGAGGTTCAGAGTCTCAGGGTGCTGTGGCATCTGAGGGCTGGGGTGCCAGCCAGACCATCAAAGTAATGATACCACGTGTCCACCTGACCCCTGAGCTGCTCCCGCTGGCGCAGGAACCTAGAAGCCTGGGACACTGCCAGTGTGCACTGGGAGGGGATTTAATGTGAAGGCCAGAAAAGTCCTCAGAGACATTTAGCTGGACTTTTGATTACTAGTTCTTATCAACGGGCTCTTTTGCCTGAGTTTCTCAATTCCTTCAACCTTTCCACGCCTCTTCCTTCAACTTCTTATCCCATCAAGTGGCCAGATCTCTGCAGGGGCCCCTGCTCATCTTTCCATTGCTGCAGTCCAAGTTGGAGCCTTGCATAGCTAAGAGCATGGATCCTGGGGCCGGATACCTTCCTGACTGCAATTCTGCTCACTTGGTGTGCAACTTCTGTAACTGCTCTATGCCTCCGTTTCTCCATCTGTCAAGTGGCGGCAATAAGGATGCCCACTTCATATCCTATGTCCTCCTGTGTGCATGCTGTTGTCCAGCTACCCTGGACTCTGGCTGCTTCTGGTTCCCCTGCCTCTGCCTCTAATCAGTCTGTATTCTGATGTAACACCCTCCCTACTCATTTTTCTCACTGTCTTCTTGAAGGCTCAGTGCAACCACCTTTCCAGGAAATTCTGCCTCCACCTTGAACCTGGTCGGTGAGCCCCATAGCACCCTATGAGATATTGCATTCCTTTTCTTGGACTCAACTTTGAGTATGAATATATGTTTTCAATATATCAGGAACTCAATATTCGTGTGTTAAATTAAACCGAGGTCCTCTTAGAACTTAATCTGTTTCTTCTAAGCATGCCCTTAATGAAAATTCCTTCTAATTGAGTATCACTTTATGGTGGAGAAAGCTCCCTTTCACCTCTTATCCTCAGGAGCATCTCTGAGAAGGCAGTTAGGAAGTCAGCCCATTTTACAGATGGGAAAGTGTTAGAGACATTTCATGTGTCTCATCCTCAGGAGCATCTCTGAGAAGGCAGTTAGGATGTCAGCCCATTTTATGGATGGGAAAGTGTTAGAAACACTGCATGTGTTGCTCACGGTCACTAAGGTCTGACTCTGCATCCCAGTTTCTCTCCGTGTCCGGACTCTCCCTCGCCTCTCCCTTTGTTTCAGTGCAGACGGGGCGAACATCCCAGTTTGATGCAAAACATTGCACAGCTGCCTTGGACTCAGCCCTAGATATTGACTGGGGGGCTGAGGTTCATCATCCTCTCCCCACTTCTGAGGGCTCTCTCTGGAGCTATTAAGGGCATTTGAGTGAAAAAATGTTGCCCCGGAAAGCACATGGAGCACCTGGGGTCCCAGACCTAATGGTCAGCCCAGTTTAATGGTTCAGAGTCACACAGACCTAGGGTTAAACCCTACCCCACCTGTGTAAAGTGGGGATAACACCACATACCTTGTCCATTTGCGGCGGGGGATGAATGGCGGGTTTGCAGGCCCAATAGCGCAGTTCCTGGCACACCAGGAATGCCCGCAAAGCAGTAGCTGATAGTAGTAGCTGACACTGATTGAGGGTTTACTACACACCAGACACTGTATTAAGTTATTTCCATGCTTATTTCATGTATTCTTCCCCACAATCCCTTGTGATAAGATTGCTACTTTTTTTTTATAGATAAGGAAGCTGACATTCAGCATGTTACATAGTTGCCAAATGTCCCATCGTTTTAAAACGACATCTCCAGGGTGAGACTGTGTCTGTTTGCTCATGAGTGCCTCTCCAGCTTTGATACCTGCTACAGATGTCCACAATTGGTAGTCAAAACTGGAAAATATTGTTATTATTGTGGTGCCAGCAACCAAATCCAAAAGGCAGTTTTGATAATGATTAGTGGCCAATGTGGGGTTGGAAGCTTGAGCTTGTGAATGTGTTGCTAGGGGTGCACTATGGATGGGGGAGGGTGCTGGCGCTAGGCAGTGGCCACGGCAGGAGCACAGAGCAGGGGGAGAGAAGATGCCGCCTTTCCTGTCTAGTCACCAGGGCTGGAGGCACAGCCTTGGGTCAGGGGTGCCTGCAGTGCCTCCATGACACCTGATGGATGGGATATGACAGGTTGCCCTTGTTCCTCCAGCACAGGGAACCCAACAACAGCCAGCTGAGGATAGAGTCCAGGTGACCTGCAGGCCTCAGGCAATGCAGACATTTTGTGCAGAGGATGCCTCCTCCTTGGGGGCTTTCCTTCCTAGGCAGTCCTCTGAAAGAAAGGGCAGTGTGGAGCGAAAGCCAGCAAGACCTGACCCACAGAGGCTGTCTGCCAGGGTGGCCCTGCCTGCAGCAGCAACGGTCAGTCACGCTCAGATTAGGCAGGCACCTGTCCACTCCCTCCCCTTGGCAAGCTCAGGAGAGGTGTGGAAACTATTGGCAGTGGAGACAGATGGGTGGTCCAGATAGAGCACCAAAGATAAGGAAGGCTATTCTGCTTTTGGGTCCATTCCTCACCCCCGCCCCACACCACTGTAATACAACTCCCTACCTCTAGCCCTGAAGAGGCCTCCCAGATGTCTGGGTTGACATGGCCATCAGGTGCCAAGAGGAGCCTTTGTGTGAATTAGGAGCAGCAATCTCTCTGGGTGGGCATTGCTCTGTGGGCTTGGCCAGCAGATGATGCCTTTGCAAAACTGTGAAAGGCGCCTTCTCTTGAGGGACGCAGCCCTGTGCCAGCAAGTAAAGCCTGGGGAGCGGAGAGTGACTGGGTGAAACTTCAGCCCTCACCCGACCCCTTGGACAGTCGATTCTCTACATGGTCTGCAAGTGACCTGACAGCCACCAGCTTTCAGCAAACAACAGCCTCACCTCCAGCCCACCTTGTAGCTCCTCTGGGTCCTCTCAGTGGTTCTTATTACCTCAGAGCCTTTTTCATTGGTGGCTCTCTCTCCCCAGAACATTCTTTTTATTCTTACTGGGCTATCTGCCACTCACCTTATTGGTCTCAGTGTAAATGTGACTTGCTCAGGGTAGCCTTCCCCAATGGCTGGGATTGGGACGGAACCCCACCATATGCTCTTTTGCAGTTGCCATTAATTACTGGTGCATCTGCCCCTTCCCAAACCCACTCCTGGACTATCAGCTCCATGAGGTTTGGGACTGTTTTGTTTACCACAGCATCATAGTATCTGGAGCAGTGCCTGGCACACAGAAGACACTCAAAAAATAAATATTGGTTGCATGACTGAAAGGCCTTTCTTGGATTTACTACAGGAGGCTTGGGACAAGCTTTGCCAACAGGACTTTCAAAGAAGGCAGTACTGCCATGGTGAAAATGGTCCCCTGGGCATGTGACATGTGATGCATACCTTCTCCCTATTCCCCCTCCCCCAGCAAGCACACAGATTCAGACTCTAAGCACTGGCCTGCAAATTTTCTCATCTTTTCCATGATTCTTTGCTGTCGCTCACACACCAGTGCCCTTGGGAAGAAGGTTCTGTCTGCCCACGCACTGGGCTCAGGAAAACACTGTGTCAGCACCACCTTAACTTTTATTTCTAACCAACAACTGGTCGCACTTCCAGCAGATTTATTCTCAGCGTAGGGCCCGTAGGCCAGGGCTAGCTTGCATATCTGACTCTGCCCTCGGGAGCAGAGTAGAACATCGTAGGTGATTGTCCTGAGACGCAGGAACTCTTCCCGACCCCTTCGTGTTTCCCTCTTCCTGTCGCAGTGCCAGAATTGAGGTGCTGACTGAAAAAAGTAGGGTCCCAAGAGGAGAGGATGAACCTCAGTGCCACTAGCATGGGGATGGGTGGGGACAGTCTCTGCCAAGTGCAGGGGCCAGGCATGCAATTCCAACTACCCACCTGCAATCTGAACTTGGCTGAGGAGCTACACACAGCTCTTCCCTTTCCTCTAAATACATCACAGACTTGGTGTGTACTATACATTTTTTGTACTTTGTTCTTCCAACTAACAGTTATTGAGCACTCACTTGGTTGAGGGCATGATGTTAGAAGCTGGGGTTGGGGTGGGATGACAATTGGGCTTTTTCTGTCATGTCTCAAAGTCACAATCTGGGACAAGGAAAAATATTTCAAGACAGGTATTTATAATTGATGTGTTAAGCCCCAAATAAAAATTTTGCACAAAGGTGGGCAGGCAGAGGAGAGAGAGAGTGAACCTGCTTGAGACTTGGCAGGGAAGGCTTCATGGAGGAGACATGTGTGCTGTGTCTCTGTAAGCCAGGCCTTGTAGGGAGGGGGTGTTCCCGGCAGAGGGACCAGCACAGGCAAAGCAGGGAGGCCAGAATGTGGAGGATGAGCTTGAGAGAGAGTCTCTTTAATGAGGCTGGAATATATTGACAGAGTGCATAACAGCAAGTGGTGAAGATGAAGTGGAAAAGAAAGGCATCTCCGTCAGCTTGAGAAGCTTGTGGTCGCCTCTGAATCATTACATCCTGCCTACCTCTCTACACAGTCTGTAAGGACCTTGAGGGGAGGCAGGCAGCCTTGACAGGAAGCTGCTGCCTTGTCCTTGCCTTACAGCTCCAGACCCAGGTCCTGTGCCCAGCTGCCAAAGGAGGAGCCCAGGTCTAGTTGGGCTGGGAGGCAGGGCCACCTGGAACCAGAAAGAATCCTCCCACAGGAAGTTCAAAAGGAAGCATGTTGCAGGCTTCCCTAATTACAGGGTGAGCGGGTGGACCTCCCTTGTCCTCCTATTGCTGTGTGCCTCTATCGCCAGCAGAAGACAGGAATCACGTGGGGTGTTCCATATAGGCCTACCAGTAGTTGTCTTAATGACTTCATGGGCCCCTTCTGGCCCCCACTGGGGAAGGGGTTTTATTTTTCATCTTTTAATTCTGTATTTTTAGTTGGTAAATAACCAACTTCCTTGGAGCAAGAGGAATGTCAAGTTCAGGATCTTGGTGAAGCAATCCCAACAAGATAGGCCATGAGCATCAGAACTGAGGCTAGGGTCAAAGGCAGAGGACGGGGGAATGGGGACAAGGAGATTCACCCAAGAACGCATGGAGTGAATAATCTCCAACAGTGATTAATATATACATCATCAAAATTTAAAAGTGAATAAATGTTTCTTTTCAACAGATTTACTTTCTCAATGATGCTTGGCTTAGATTAATGATAATGTGACTTCATGTTTCCAAAGTACACACAGCCTGCTCTGCTTGGAGGGCTGAGGGGAAGAGGCGGGAGTGGGTGGATGGGAGGGAACCTGTGGTGGCCCCAAAGAGTTCTATGTGGGAGGGTAGCCACAAGTACTTTATAGTTAACTAACAGTTAGTCTCTGCATGTGCAAGACACGCAACAATCACATATTTGTTTAAAAAGAATGAAAATGGAAAGTATTACCATATTTTTCAGGGGTGCTCTGAAGCTGTCTCATACTGGCTTGCAAATAGGAATTGTTAAATTTTTAGGGATTTTGTGAGCTGTTTTACATCATGTTGATAGCTCGAAGTCAGCCACAGTGGGATTATTTACACAGAGGTAATTGGCAAACCCTGCAGAAGAGAGCCTCGCCCTACCACCTGCTGGTCATAAACCATTTACCAGCACACCACTGCTGTAGAGATTCATGCCAATAGAGTCTCCAAGCAGGGCTGAAGGACCCCTTGCCAAATAAAATCAGTATAAGCTAATATTTATTGATGCCCTACTATATACCAGGCACTATTCTAAGCATATATATGTATGAGTCCTTTCCACTTCTGAGCCTAAAACTGTACCCCGAGTTGGAGCTGATTAATTTGTACCCCCATTCCCTTGTTTTACAGAGGAGGAAACTGACAGCCAGAGAAGGGAAATGGCTTGGCCAAGGTCAGCAGCCTGGTGGTAGGTCTTCTGACTCCTGGCCAGTGTCTATTCTTTTGCCCCCATTCTCCTGCCATGCCATGTTATGCCCTGCCTAAGTCGAGGCAAGAACTGGACTCCAAGGCTGGGAGTTGAGCCAAATGGCCGCCCCAGGCTGGACTCCACAGAATGAGCCCTCTGGACTCTTTCGTTGCTCCTGCTGCCTCTGCTGCTTGGTTGGGGTTTGACTGCTCCCTGGTGCTCCAGCTCCATTCAGAGCTGCCTTTCCTTTCTCTGTGCCATTGTCTGAGGGTCCCACTGGAAGCAATTCAGACTTCAATCTTTTAGCAACAACCATCTGGAATAACAAGAAAAAATAAATAAAAACAAAAACCCACACCGGAGCTCTTGCCTGTTACGCCCAGAGTCCTTAGCTAAGGGGAGCAGGAAAGGAGATAGATGGGCCAAGACTTTCAAATGATCAGGGTGCAGAATTCACTCTTAAAAGCATAGGGGTTCGAGGTGAGGTCAGTGTGGACTGGGGTTCACTCTGCAGCTTGCTTTGATGATTGCTTTTGGTGTGAAAAAGGTGACCTGAGTCAAGGAAAAGAGACTAAAGATGAAAATCCCCTCAATTCTTAAATATATAGGTATATTCTAATGTAGACCACATTCTAATACGGTAAACACTCCAATGTAGACAATAGGATCAGGAAGTATTGGAGCTGAAAGGACCTTCCAGAATGCTCTCCCTGCTTCTGGGTCCTGGAAACCAAGTGTCTCCTGGGAAGAATGTTCATCTGAGTACTTTTCTGCTGAGCAGAACCTTCTGAGGCAGGGACAATGGAATGCTATCCCACATCCGAGGGTGTTGCTGGCAGGCAGTGTGCTACAGTGTGCCTGGGCCATCTTGCACAACTAAATTCACCTCTTTGAGGCTCTGTTTCCAAATCAGTTAAAGCAGAGGTTTCAGACTGTGCTGTCCCTTCCAACTCTTACATTCTATAACCTAAACACAAGGGAACAACATTTAAAGATGTAATTAAACACACACAACACACACACACACACGCAGACAAATAGGGGAAGTTCAAAAATCTCATTCAAATTATTGCTGGATTTGTCTATTAGTGAGATTTGTTTTTTTGCATGTGCTAATTGGCCTTGGCATTAATTAATCTGATTTCATTATATTCTCTTTAATTTGTCAGGATATCATTTTGTTATTAGGTGACAAAACACTCTGGAGGATTGTTAGAATTGGAATATATTTTTCCCCCTTTTAAAGTTACTGAAGGAAAGTCATTATCAATTAAGTTAATTTGCATACACATTAGGTTAATCGTTTTAGTTTAGCCAAATTTGTGGGAATTTACATAGCAAATTGACCCTCCACATTTCGCTTAAACATATGTAGCGCACAGAGTAGTGTATTTTCAGTTGCTAATGAAACTGAGGTTATTTTACACGCTTCTTTTAGTAAAAGAGGTCTAATTAGACCAAGTAATTTTTTATTTCATCCGTAATTGCAAAACAAATAAGCTTCTTGGCATTTTTTTTCTAGTGGAGGCATCACACGGACAGGGACGTTAATAGGAAAGTCATGTTTTCCTAATTAAGCCCGGTTTGATTCCTGCTCACTGTTCCGGCGTCAGCCCTCTCCAGCCTTCTCCTAGGTACTCTTCTGCCTGAGTTGCTAAGCCTCCTGGTATACCTATTAATAGAAGACTCCCCCACATGGAGCCAACTGAATTAAAAAATGTAACTAGGAAAGCAGGGTGGGAATTTTGACAGATTTGTTTTTCAATTTTTTTTATGCCAGAGAAGAGAAAGTTGGATTAAAAAAGGGGTCTTGGTTTTCTCCATCAGGGGAAAAAAAGAGAGAAAAATAGCTTTTGTTCTCCCCCAGAAAAGAAGTTGGCACAACACATTGGTGGTGTTTCAAAAGTGGCTTCAGGGGCCAGCTTGTTCAGTGTTGGAAATTGGCTGCCACCTCCCCCTCGAGGACTGTGCAGTGGAAGAGCGCTTGCAGAAATGTGGGAGAGCTGCAGTAAAACGGAGTCTGAGATCTGAGACTTTGCTGAGGGTTGACGGAGGAGGTCTTCTGGCCTCTGTCCTGGAGGCGGTGGGAGTCAGAAGTCAGGAGCATGTTGGGGGACATTGGTACAGGTGTACAGAAACTGTGCTCCTGCTGTTTCTCCTCATTCCCTACGCCAAAAAGCTTGAGCCACTGTCCTACGAAGATTTTTTTACCCTCACCTAAGCATATTTTTCACCGTTTTTGAGAGAGAAGCAGGGAGAAAGGAAAGGAGAGAAAAAGGGAGAGGGAGACATTGATGTGAGAGAGAAGCATCAGTTGGTTGACTCACACATGTTCCTGGACCTGTGATTGAACCCACAACCTAGGTGTGTGCTCTGACTGGGAATCAAACCCACAATGCTTTGGTTGTGAGATGGTGCTGTATCCAAACCACTTTGGCCAGAGTGATTTTTTTTTTTTTTTTTTACTTTAACACAGAAGATTTTTCTGAGTTGTAGAGGAAGAGACTAGAATGGACAGTAGGTAAGAGTTGGGCAGATTGGGTCAGAAGGGGGTGCTGTACTTTCTCACCCAATCTGTCCAACCTGGGTTCCAGTTGTAGCTCAAGATTATAAAAAGTGGCCCCAATTCTTCACTTTCCCCTGAGTCCCCATCCCTTGCAATCTGACATTGCAGCTCTTCTCATTAAGAAGTGGAGTCTATTTCTGCCCTTCTTGAACGTGGGCTCTCCTATGACTTGCTTAGGCCAATAGAGTGTGGCAGAAACGATGATGTGTCAGTTCCAAGCCTAGTCTTCAAAATGGTTGCCTGCTCTCTGTTCATACTCTTGGGACTCTGCTGACACTCAGACCAGCCAGCTGGATGAGAGAGTGAGAGACCTGTGACCCAGTTGTCTCCACTGCCCAGTTGACAGTCAACTCCCAGAAGCTGAGCTGACTAGGTGATCTACCAGTGGTCCCTGATTGCATGAGGGACCCCAGTTGAATCCAGCCTGACTTTCCAGAATTGAGAGCTAAAGAAATGGTGGTTGCTTTTAGGCACTCATTTTTGGGGTGTTTTGTTAAGCAGCAATAACTGATACAATCATTAATCAGTTGTGTGTCATTGGAAAAATTTCTCTTCATGTCTGAGTTTCAACCTCCTAAATCTGTAAAGCCAGTTGGGATTGGAGGATCCCTAAACTTCCTTGCAGCTTCATAAACTCCCAAATATCCTATTGCAGCATCTAAGACAGCCTAACATTTCTCCAGAAGGGACTCCAGTAAAGGCATTCTAGGCTATTATTGGGCACTAGCACATGAGAAGAAATTAGTTTATCAGCTCCTTTCCAGATGAGAAGAGGGTATAATACATGTAAGGAGGAAAAGGAGCACTGTCTATCTTGGGTCAAAGAATAGGAGTAGGGAACACTGTTGGGGCTCTGGGATGTGACATGGTGACGAAATAGTGTATGTGCATGTGAAGTTTTTGAAGATGAAGTTACTGAACCCCTGGAGGTCTGTGTGCTTGGAATAAGTACCAATCATGCAGCCTGTTCTGGGCTTGGAAACTCCTCAAGATGGGGCACTCAGCCATAGACCCCAGAGGACTATGGCCAAGGGACAGTGTACGCTGGTGCAGGAAGTACCCAGCTACCCTATAGAGCTGGGTTTCTCAACTTTGTTCCACTGTCATACATGCAGATGCCTGGCACACACGGGGCCCTTCTGTGGCATGCACGAGTTGTGCACAGTCTCTGTGGTAGTCTCCATCTTTCCTTTACCATTCTAGAATACACGTAGTAGTGCAACAATTAAAAATGGGAGGCTCAGTGCTTAGCTTATATAAGCAAGGCTTAGTATTTGTGAAATGAATGAATGGCCAATGAATAAACAAATAAATATTCTATGGATAAACTTGATTCCACTTGGATGAAATCATATAATTTACAAATTTTAATTTTTTATTATTTGGAGTGTTCTACTTCTGAAATATCTCTCAATTCTCTCAGCTGATAGAGATCTGTGGGCTGAGATTCTTCTGTAGAACAATCCCCACTATAGGAAATTCCACCTACTGAGCTGGACCCCCCACACCGGATATTAGTGCAGGCTCCAGATAGCCCTGAGTTTTTCCTGCTCTCTTCTGTTACTGAGATCCAACCAACCCTGTGAGTTTCCATCATCCTGGCCACACATGGGCTCAGGCTCTTCTCCTTTCCCACCATCCCTTGCTGTCAAACTCCCAGCATTCATTGTGTTCAATCAAGCAAGACTGACTGATGGCAGAATCTGGTAGCTTCTCTCTGAGTTTCCCTGATGCCAAGGCAGAAAGGACACTCAACTGAGCTCAGCCACTATGGTCAAATGCTTGAGCTGGCAGGGAGAGGCACTGAGTCTTGACACCAGAAGCCCAGGCATGTCCAAGGAGGGAGTGACTGGAGCAGGGTCCTAGGGCAATTTGGAGTCCTGGGTGGCAGAAAGCAAGGATGCAAGGGAGAAAGGCAAATTTTGTTTTAGTGCCTCTTACCTTTCCTTTCAGCACTGCTCACCTACTGTATGGTCCTCTCCCCTCTCCTCCTCACTCCTCAAGGCTGCCATCGTTCTATGGCATCTTTGTGCCCACACCACTGGCTTATGACATAATTATTGTGTCTGTTTCCTCTAAGTGACTATATTATTAGAGGGGAAGGGCCATACTTACTCATCTTTGCATCCACCCAGTGCCAAACAGACTGCCTTGTACATAGAATTTAACATGTTTAAAAAGTGAGTGAGCCATTTTTGAGCAGAGGGGGCTAACATCACAGAGGTTGTCCCTTCTCTGTGTAAATGCAGAACTGTCCTTAGAGGGCAGAGACTTCATGGGAGGGGCAAATTCTGGAGCCAGGCAAGGAACATACATGCGTGGACAGGTCAGCGTAACACAGGAGGGTTAGAAACGATGTGGGCAACTGGGGAACGTGCTCTCTGCCTAAGACATCCAGACCCACTTCTTCCAAAACACTTCTGGCCGAAAAAGCATGTCGGAGGTCTCCCGTGTGTGACTGCGGCTGCAAGGTCAAACCTTAACTCGCCAGCTCTAGAGGAACAGTGATGCTGCCTGCAGTTTTTCTAGCAGTTGCAAGGTGGTACTTGGACTTGGAGTCAGAAGACAAGAGGATTCGTCTTGATTCTGTCATTATTAGCTGTATGATACCCAGGCCAGGCATTTCAAGTCACTGTGCCTCAGTTTCCACATATGCAGAAATGGGTGTGCGAATGATAAAATAATGTAAGTGGATGTACATTATAAAACGTAAAAATTGCTATACAAAGGCAAAGTATTGCTATTAGGGTTCTTAGGACTCTGTGCGGCTTCTCCTCTCAGGAACTGCCTGTACCCTGATCTTGTCATCAGTCCAGGACCAGTCAGGGTTGGGTATGTCACCTGCCAGGCCCTGGGCTCCGCCCCTTGTCCTCTTGATGATCCAGGAACAAAGTAGAAAATGGCATTTCTGAATGAGGCTGACAGCTCACCAGGCACAAAAACCCACCCAGTTGTGACTCAGAGTTTCGGAGGCGCAGATAGAATTAAGGAAATGTTAATGTATTCGCATTGCTTTGCCTCCTGCCTGCACAGGCGTAAGCGGTAAAGAGGAGAACGGGGTGGGAGAGGATACAGGGAGATGGGGAGTTGTGTTGATGGGCTCTGGGGGTGGGGGCTTGTGGGGACTGCAGGGTCCCCAGGCTGCCTGGCTGCTGCAGCTGGGCCTGAGATCCCCAAGGGACAGGGAGGGACGTGCTGGCATCTGGTCTCTGTCAAGCGAGTCTGCCTCCCAGAATGCAGTATCAGCTTGGGCACAGGGCTAGAGCAGAGGGGCCCTGGGGTGCATCTGCATGCCTACACAGGAGATGGGG
Organism: Macrotus californicus; assembly: GCA_007922815.1. Classification (NCBI taxonomy): domain Eukaryota; kingdom Metazoa; phylum Chordata; class Mammalia; order Chiroptera; family Phyllostomidae; genus Macrotus; species Macrotus californicus. The sequence continues at coordinate 71,326 of VMDR010002168.1, forward strand.
GGCTGTTGGGGGATGCAAGCTGGATAACCCATTGCTGTCTGCCTTGGTGCTGTGGCTTGTCAATGGCAAACAGCCGTTTAGAATCAATGTATTTTCCAAATGAGGCCCCTGAATATTGTATGCTTAATAAGATCTATCTGTCTATCTGTGCATTTATGCAGGGAGCTGGTTTCCCTAGGGCATAGCAGCCAGTATGCCACCTCAGCGTGGAACAATCCCCTGGGAAACTGCCACTTTTTCTCCCCCTCCTGTGGCAGTCTCCAGGACCAAGCCCCGAGGGGATGGGATGGGTGGCTGCCAGATTGATGGGTATATGTAGAGGAGCCTTGTATCACTGGCTCTGTTAGTTCACTTTTCATTCCTGAATGCAAGTATCTGCTGCAGCATTTGCCAAGCACCAACTGGGTGCCAGTGAGGGTGCCAGAGAGGTAAAAGACATACAGTCCCATCTCCTAGGTTTACAGGCTACCTCTCATCCAGGCCTGGGATCCCACAAAATCTCTCTCCTTCACTACCAAGCACCTGGCTGTGAGAGGTGCCCAATAAATGTTATTATCAGAAAAGATGCTCGCCTTAGTCCTGACTGGTGTGGAGCAGCTGGTTGGTCATCATCCTGCAAAACAAAAGGTTGCCAATTTGATTCTGGTTAGGGCACATGCTTGGGTTGTGGGTTCAGTCCCTGGTCCAGGGTACATGTGAGAGGCAATGGGTCAATGCTTCTCTCTCACATCAATGTTTCCCCCCTTTCTCCCTCCCTTCCCCTCTCTATAAATAAGTAAATAAATAAATAATCTTAAAAAAGAGAGAAAAGAAAAGATCCTCATCTTAATATCCAGCTAGACTTAGGCAAGCGTGCTCTCTGTTCAGTTCAATTATGGGGCCGCCAGGGGGACCCCTAAGCACTGCTGGGAGTCTGGTGCTGGACTTTGGGGGTTCTATGAATGAAGGTTGCTCTGCAATTGGTGCAGGGTTGGCCCCCTCATAGAGAAGAAGGGATCAGGAAATGACATACACACTTGTCCCAGGAGATTTTATCTTGTTCTTCCTTCTGTCTGACAATCTCAGCATCATCTAAGTGAACCCTCAGAGGGAGGACCCAGTACAGGGACAATGACCCAAGAAAAGAAAGACGTTGTGAGAAGATGGGAAGCTGAGGGAGAGGAGGCCTGGCCAGGAGCATCAGTCATGGGCATTGAGCAATTCTAGGTGGGACTCCTCCCTGCTTGGGGTGGCTGGCACACCTTGCAGGTATCACTTGCCAGGAAAAAAACACTGATTTTCTCTTGCTTTCTCTGCCCTCTCCTCCCCTTCTCAGGCCTTGAATGTTTTAAGTGCCGGTTTTCATGGTTTGATGGAGAATTTTACACTAATGCAGAGTATTACCTAGTTAATTTGACTAGAATAGACAGTGATTTTACACGGTCAGGCTGTTGCCTCCTGAGCTAACAGTTCCATTACCATGGGCTGGGCAGTCTCTTCTCCTGGAAACTAATGAGCTAAGGGCCATTGGCAATGGGCTTCCTGGGAGCTCCCCGGGAGACTGGAGAATGGGAGAGGTAGGCAGTAAAGTGCTGGGTTTGTTCTTTCAGTCTTTCACTCACTTACCAGTTTCTTCCTTTACTCAATAACTGACTCATTCATGACTTTTAGTTAAGTGAAATCATTTTATTCCCTTCTTCAACAAGCTTTTAGTGTGGGCCTGTGAGTTGCCTGACCCAGTGGTAGGTCTGAGGGTACAGAGATACCTAAGTCCATCCTGTGTCTCTTGCGCACTCATGGTCAAGCCAACAAAATGTTGCAAACTGCTAAGAATACAATGATGGGCCAAAAATTAATCTAAAGCACTGTGGGAGCCCAGAGCAGAGACTAGCCGCTCAGGGGCTAAGGCAGACTCTACAGAGGGATGAACTCTAACTGACCCTCAAGGTTTTCCATCAGGCAAGTATATTAGGAGGTTGAATTGGCAATGGGATCAATAGTTGGGTATAAAGAAATGGTAAGAGAACCACATCCTAAAGAGAAACTCCAACAACTGGGCTTCTACAGGGCTTATCAAGAGGCTATCTGACCCTCTCACAGCACTTTCATCACACCTAGTATCTAATGTCCAAGCCTTTGGAAAAAGAAAGAGAGGAAGCTACTGGTTTAGTGGCAATCACTGTGACATGCTCTCTCTCTCCCCAAAGCCAGGTAAGGGAGGTGCTGAGGGATATTGAGAGTGTTTGTAGAAAGAGAGATTGCCATCTCACTCCCAAGCCAGACAAGACTCTCCAGTGAGGGAGTTTTTGGAAAGGTTTGGCTTGTGTCCTCTGCTTGCTTTTTTCCTGGAGATTTCTGAAGTGGGGGTAGGCAAGAAGGGAAATGAGGAGCAGAGTGGCTGTTGGAACAGCTGGGGCCCAGGCCAGAAAGCACTGTGGTACAGCGAGTCTGGGAAGGAGATGGGGGAGTCTGCCTCCACCCTAATTCTCTCCAGCTTGCTCATGGATGTGAGAGAGCAAGGTACAGAGGGGGGCAGTTACTGTGGGGCTGTCTATCACAGAAGAGATAGCCCTCCCAGAGAGGGGTCAGAGGGTGTAGCACTGGCAGGGCTCCAGGTAGCCTTGGTTGTCCCTTCCTGACATTATCCTCTCACCAAGGGGGCAGGGAAAGCCAATGCCAATCTAAGGCAGCCATGTATACCTGCACATGGGCAGAGGTGCCAGTGAGCTATTAGAGACAGATGCCTTCCTCTGCAATGAGGCTGCCAGTTCCCAGGAGTGACTCCAGCAGCCTCTCCTAACCCATGTCTCTGTCCTCAGCACCAGAGGATCCAGACCCAAGAAATGACCAGAAAATTAGGGTATTTGGTAATGAGAAATTCCAGAAAACATGTTGGAAGGTGTAGCTAGAAAAAAATACATCATACATATACCCCTCTAAGTATAAACTTTGATAATCCATTTAAAGAAAGAAATGAGGGGAAAGATGTTCTGAGCAGAGCAAAGTTATAGAGGGGTACAAGCGCATGCCAGGGAAGTGTGAGTGTCTGGTAGACAGTGGGTAAAGCGGAGGGACAGGAACCCAGGAGGCTATCACACACCCTCAGAAAGAACCTGGAAATGATTTGGGAGCTCCTTGCCCCTAGACAGGATCAGATGGCCTGACACCCTCATCTGTTCAACTCACAGTTTTCAGTAACACCCTCCTCTGGGCAAGGGGAGGACTTTACCTGGTCCCGCACTTTAGAAGGCTCCAGTTGTGCCATTAAACCACCCCCACTAACAAATGCATTAAAGGACGCACGAGAGCCTCTGTTACTGGGCTCCAGGGCTCAGTGCTCACCTGGAGTGACCCATAACCCTAAACATCCACTCTCATAACCGACACCATCCTGGCCACCAGGAAATGCTTTTCCTCTCTTGCCCTATGCTCTTGAGACAAAAGGGCACTGAGTGAGAACGCCCCGAAGGCTATGGATTGTGCAGTTGCCCACGCCAACCACAGTGCGATGGGGTGGGTGGTGGGGAACTGGGATTTAAGCAGTGCAAGTGCTTAGGTATAAGGCCAATTAATTAACTTGTCAAATCCTTCTTCTCGGCACGGCGCAATAGATTGTTTCATAATGAAGTATCCATGGTGCTGAGCATCCATTTTCTTTGTGTTCAAATTCAAATTCGGGAGGCATTAACTAATTAGTGTGGTATTTGCAATAGTTGCATGTAAAAACCTGGCAACATTTTGAAATATTGAGCTTGTTTCTCTCTTAAAATTATATATATACTTATATAGGTTTAGATATAACATACATAAAGTGTGATACAGACTCTCCGCATTACTGTATGGATCTAGATATTGCCACGAGAAACACTGGTGAAAATAAACTATTTTATAATGCTTTCTGAAATAATAATTTGTCACATGTGACCACATTATAATGTTTGAGAAGATGTAAAATTTAATGCTCATTTCTGAATACATAGACGTGTGGCTTTAAGAATTTTATTGTCATTTCCAATATCTCCTGTCTCAGCAGAGAATTTTCTCCAAATTGAAATTAATGAAAAAACTATCTGAGAACTAAAATGACTCAAGGAATGTCTCAACTGGCATTGATCGCAATAGAACACAAATTATGTAAACATCTCAACTATAACAACATAATTAGGGATTCTGTTTAAATAAAGACAAGAAAAATTATTTTGGAATAAATGTACAATAGTTTTTTGAGTTATTTTATCTTTGTTTTGTTACTCATCCAAACATTGTCAGCACCCAAACATGTGCAGTAATAACTAAATTTATCTTTAATATTTGCCAACTTCCAGTCATATTAAAAGAAATCATGAAAACACTAACTGGAAAAAATACCTGCACCCCATGTTCATCACAGTATTATTTACAATAGCCAAGATATGGAAGCAGCCTAGGTGTCTACCAATGGTTGAACAGATAAAGAAAACGTGGTAAATATTTGGCCATAAAAAAGGAAACCCTGCCATTTGTGACAACATGGATGGATCTTGAGGGTATTATGCTACATGAAATAAATGAGATAGAGAAAGACAAATACTGTATGGTCTCACTTATATGTGAAATTTAAAAAAAAAATCACCAAACACACAGATACAGAGAACATATTGTTGGTTGCCAGAAGCTAGGTGTGGTGGGGTGGGGTAGGCAAAATAGGTCAACAGAGGAGTCAAAACGTATACATTTCCAGTTACAGAATACATATGTCATGGGTGTAATGTATGGCATTGTGACTATAGGTAATCACACCATAATGCATACCTGAAAGTTGCCAAAGGAGTAGATCTTAAAAGCCCTCATCATGAGAAAAGAAGGTGTAACTATGGAGGGTGATGGATGTTAACTAGACTTATAGCGATCATTTCACAGTATGTACAGATAGAAAATCATTATGTTGTAAACCTCAAACTGTTATAATGTTATAGTTTAATGGATATTTCAGTTTTTTAGAGTCTGTGGCCTCACACTTATATTTTGACTTTGTCATCATGAAATGTCATCATCAAGGTAAGAGGGTAAACATATTTTATCCGCCTGTTATTTTAATTTGTGCCTTTTACATATTTAGATCTATAGTTTGTAGGCTTCTGTTGCCCTGTAGCCCTTCTCCCCAGTCTTAGAAGGGGGTCAGCTCACCCCTTGTGGCAATTTTGGTGGACTTATCCCAACTTCAGCCTTTATACTGACATTGTAGCCTTTGAAGGCACAAGAGAGAATGTTTGGGAACTGGTCTAACACCTCAACATTTTTTAAAACATTTTCTTGCCCTACTCCATCATTTCACAGGTAAGGAAATTGAGTTACAGAGAGGCAAAGTGTCTGGGCAGGGTCACACAGCTAACGAAGCCCTTGGAGGCCCTAAAATAGGGGCGGTCTACTGTACCACAGCAGCCTCCCCCTCCCCCACAAAGGCTTCAGCCCCTCCTAGTTGGTAGCACTCTGCAGAGTTGGTGCAGAGGGAGGGAGTGAGAAGGTGTGCCTGCCACCTACACGACTTCTCTGACTTGGTGATGATAGAGGGGAATCTGGGATGTGGTCCTAGTCCTTCTACCCACCTACTCTGTCCAGGTCTCAGTCTCCCTCGTTGCAGATGAATCTGGACAGAATGATCTCTCAGATGCCTTTCAACCCCAACATCCTATGTCTGAGTAATTCCCCAAGGGCTGCAGGTTTGTGGAACCCTAAGGACTGGATTTGGCCTCAATCCACGTTTCTCCATCATTTCTAAAACCACAAGCACTTGCTGGAACACTAACTCCATCTGGTCTTGATTCGCTTCCACCTGATTTCACTCCCTGCTGGAAAGTGCTGCTTCCCGCTAGAGGCACCTTGGGGAGCTGCTCTCACCAACTCCCTGGTTTTTCTCCCTTGAGGCTTAGCAACTCGAGTGTTGCCAAGAGCTCTCTTCCTTTTGCCCCAGCAGGGAGGAGCAGGCACCGTCTGGTGAGCAGGCTTCTCCCTTTTCCCTTTGGGAAGGCTGGCAAGCTGGGATCACCAGACTCCCTCCCACCGCCTCCTTGGCCTATGCCCTCTCTCTTTGGAAGTCCAGCCTTCGGAAGCTTTGCTCTCTCTTTGCAATTGCATGTCCTGCTTGCCCACCCCCACCTCATGCTTTTATTCAATTCTGTCCTTTTGCTCTTCTTCTATTTCTTTCTTTCAGGTAGGAGATGTTATAGTGGTTAAGAAGGTGGCTGAATTTGAATCCAGCTCCATTACAGAACTGTCTGTGGGCTCTGAGACTTTCTCTCAGGTGATGTTCTTATCTGTCAATTTGGCATAACAATTCCTACCTAACTGGGGCTGTTGTGCAGCCTAGTACCTGGTAGGGGGTAATAAATACTAGGTTCTGATCTACTGAGCGTTTGTAAAGCATTTTGTGGTGTGTTCTTCATTAGTTGTCCTGGGTTCCTTCTAGATTTTATTGACAGCCCTTTACCTTTTTCTTAATTTCTAAACAAAATAATTGGAATCTCCATTCTGCATACCTCTCCAAAGTCACTCTCCCCAGTAGTTTTGAGGACTCTCTGTGTGGCCTGCCTTCTGCTGGTTATTTGTGGTTCTGCATTCCTGTCCCTGACTCTGAAGTCCCCTCTTGATTGCTACCTTCTCTGCCCACAAGTAATCAAAGGCCTGCTCCCTTCCTAAGATACCACTCACCCAAGTTCTGTTATTGACGACAATTTTTATAGGACTTATGAGAACAGAGGGGAATCATATTTGCAAGAAGAGAAAAATATTAAAATAATTAAAATTGAGTATTACATGCCATTGGTCAGAAAGTCACACAGACTTTGCTGCGTAGAAAGAGGGGAGGTGGGCCAGGGGAGCACCATGCAGACGGAGCATGGTGGGCACATATTCTCAATAGCCCACAGTGATAGTCTGTTAGCTCTTCACCAAATCCACGGCCTCCTGGGTGCTTCACTCTTCCCTGGGAATTAGGTGTGGCATGTGACTGGGGTCCAGTCATTAGAAGGTGAACAACAGTAATGGTGGATACTCCCAAGTGTGGCCCACAAAAACCTTCCAGCATACCTCCTACTTGCTCTTTCCCCTTTGGCTGTGATGGTGACCCCGAGGGGGGCCTCCAAGGATGCATGTTGAAGATGGCAGAGCTGCTGTTAGCCTGTCTCTGAAAGAAATGAAGAAGAGAGCTGCCCGTACCAACCAGAAGCATTATTTTTGTCCTGCCATGAGTGAATATAAACTTCTCGAGTTTGAGCCAAACTTTTTAAGTTTGGGGGTCTATTTGTTTTATCAGTAAGCATTACCCTGACTATTAGACACCCCTGACTTTTTTTCTTTGAACTCATCATGCTTGCAATTATTTACTTGGGTAATATCAGCCTTCCTTGGTAGACTGTGAGCTACACAAGGGCAGGGACCATGCTTTCTGTCACCATTACCCCATGCCTGGTGCACTGAAGGTGCTTCATACAGACATGTCTCATTGGAAGGAGAAGAATGAATGTTTGGGGGAAATGCTGTGTAGTGCCATCTGGAAAATGGGCGGAGCAGCAGTGCCGTGCATCAAGGCTCCAGTGTCCTTGCCATGGTGCTCCCATTCCTGCTCCCAGACTGCTGCCCTCACCTTACACTGTAGCCTTGTTCTGACTTTTAAATTTAGCATGTGCCCTTAGTCCTGCTGCTTACGTGACTGGAGCCCAAACCTCTGTCTTAGCCTCCAGTTTCTGATGATGCTGGATGGTGCATGAACCAGCTTCCTTCTGCTCTCTTCTGAGCCCAGCCAGTTCTGGGTAGTTGTTTTGTATGCATACCACAATAACTGATAACATTTGTATAGCTGACAGAATTAAAACTCCAGGGTTTGAATTCTGGCTTCACTCACTTACTAATTGTGCAACTTTTTGAAATTTAAGTAATCTCTCTGTGCCTTAATGTCCACATCAGAATAATGAGGTTATTAATGGGACCTGTATCATGAAATTATTGTGAGTACTGAGTGTGATAATGCATATAAATAACTTAGAATAGTACTAGGTATGTAATAAATATTCAATAAATGTTGTATTGTTAATACTATTATTGTGCTTTCCAGTTCACAAAGCAGTTTCACAGATTTCAATTAATACCTTTCCTATAATCCTAGAAGAAATTCATTATAAGTAAAATGGACACTCAACACATCTTGATTCAAATGTTATTATTGATAAGTTCAGAACATCTATGCCAGTTTTTCACATGCTAAACCAGATGGAGAAACCAGGTCCAGAAGGTGACAGGAGTTGCTAGTGAGTGGTAGAATGGGACTCAAAGCAGGGTGCTGGGTGCTAAATCTCACTGTGACTGGCTTGCTGGATATTCTGCTGCTCAAGATGGCAGTGACAAAGGCCTAGCACTGACGGACTTTAACGTCCTAGGCAGAGAGTCCTCGGCACGCACCCATGCACACACACCCAGGACAGCGGTCTCAGGGGTCCTTCTGAACCTGATCAGTCAGTGTCCAGCTCACGGCATTTTAGTACGCTGCCAATCTGTGGGATGTTTTTCTTCTGCACAGTCCCCGTTCCATTATTTCAGGTTTTGCCCTGTACGCAGCACCGTCTACTGCTCTCTGCTGGTATGTTTTTCCCAGTTAAAGCCCCAAGCTCTGAACTTTTCTGTCTTGGAAGAGGTCCCAGTTCCTTCTCCTGTAGATCCCGCCAGGTGACAGCTAAACTGACACATGGGCTTCTTCAATTTGCCAGGATGGGTTTAAGGAGGCAGAAGTGAGTTATCCTGCTCATTGTGTTGGTAGTTAGTGTAGGTGGGGGTTTCAGGCAGAGTTCTGGGTAGCAGGACTAGCAAGATGACCTTAGCAGAGAAGCCTTTCAAATATCCTGCCTCAGCACACACAACCACAGACTGGCCTGCCCCCCACCCCCCACCACTCACCCCTTAACTCATGTCTCACCTCTCCCAGTGGGGTGCCGAGGAGCAGACAGTTCTTGGCTAAAGATTTAGATTTTTCAACAGCTTCTCACCTGTGCCCTTGCCAGATTTTTGCCAGCTCCCTGGTTTAGCCTGTGGGGCTGGCTCACAGTCTCCTTGAAAAGACTTCTGGGGACAGTGCGCTCCAGCAGCAAACAGCTGCCGACACTAATCCATTTTCTTGTGTGCATTTGCAAGACACATAATTAAGAGTTCTGCTGAGGGAGGAAATAAAGCACACCATTATATTTGCTTAGCATATTACACCAGATCCGGTGCATGCCTGGGTCCCCAAGCTGCATAAGACATTAAGGTAAGACTCTAGAAACAGCCCCATGGTTGCTTGATGGAAACTGCTCTGTGTTAATTCCAAGTAAATATTTGCCATTCAGACTTTTATATGCTCCAGCACCAGCAGGAATTATGAAAGGTGGGCTCCCCCACCAAACACTTTCCATTTAATGATCAGACCGCTTAAATGCAGAGTTCTTAAGGCTCTCCCCATTCACACTTCTACTTTGCCTTGCATTTTGCTTCCATCCTTTTTCTCTCCTCATTCTGCCTTCTTTCTTGTTGCCCCCTCCTGCCCTTATTTGTGTCCTCAGCGTGCAGAGCAAGAAGCTAATTCTCTGGTGGGATGGAGTGAGCAAGATGTGCCCACCAAGAATCCTGGATTAAGGGTGAGGCAGGACGTGGATGTTCTCCTTGGAATCCTAGCTAGAAGGGATCAGGCAGGACCCTGCTGACTCCACCTGAGGGGCTCGAGAGGAGAGAGGCTGGAAACCTCAAAGGAGGAATGGAAAGTGTGGGACTTGGCAGGAGACTGAGGTCCAGTGTGAAAGGGGAGGAGGCTCTCAAAGGGTCTCCCTGGAAGCCAGCTGGTAAGGAAACTCACTTTCAGGGCAAATAGGACTTAGTGCATGAACTCATAAAGACCAGAGTGCCCTGTGGAAGAAGTTGTTCATGGCCCACCCACCGGCCAGGTCAGGAGAGGTTGTCCTTCACATCTACCACAGGGGAGCAGAGGATCCTGGGAAGGAGGGAGGGAACATTGGTAAAACTTAGCTGGCTCCATCTTGAGAAGCTATGGTGAGCCTCACTCTTGGACTCAGAAGTCATGTAAGCTAACCCCAAGCATCAAGCCCTTCTATCCATCCACAATAATGATGTTCTTTCTCTAATAATATGGAGCACACAAACTCTTATGACACAGAGTCCATTGCAGAGCAGGGCTGAGAGTTAAAATCTCCTCTTCTCATTGAGAAAGACTGTTCCTGAAATTTCTGAGCTGTCCTGGTTGAGGTCCCACCTGGGGGGTATCCAGAGAGATTGTCTAAACCTCTACCATGTCATTTTCTCACATATTTGCATTCACCTGTCAAAGTACTTCTAAGTGTCTTTTTCTAGCTTCAACAATCCTCATTATATTCCTTCTCAGTATTTATCACAGTTTTCACTATGGAGTCCTTGTATAAACTGTGGTATAATGTCCCCCAGTAGGCCTTATTCTTCAGGAGGGCAAAAGCTATGTTCCACTCACTGCTGTAACCCAGCACCCAGCAGAGTGTCAGCAAATAGGAGGCTCTCAATAAATATTTGTTGGGTGAATTTAAAACACAGTTTGGATTTCTCTTCTTTTCTTTTCTTGTCTTTTGTCTTGTCCTATCCTGAGCACCCTGCAATTTCTCCACATACCTGTTAAAAGTGTTTGTATCCTGTTGATCTGACCAGAGAATACCAGAGTAGGACTACCACTTCCATGCTTTATGCCAGATCAGCAAACTTCTCTATAAAAGGCCATATAGTAAATTCTAGGTTTAACAAGCCATATAATCTTAGTTGAGACTATTGAGCTCTGTCATCAGAGCATGAAACAACCATAGAAAATATTTAAACACATTGGTGTAACTATGTTCCAACAAAACTTTATGTACAGAAGCAGGTGGTAGGCCAGATTTGGCCTGTAAGGCATAGTTGCTGGCCTCTCTTCTAGACACTAAAATTCTAAGAATTTAGACTGGAATTGAATTAGGTTTTTAAAATAATCCCATCAGAGAACAACTAGTGGCAGCCACCCAAGCAAGGAGAAATGAGCAGAAAAGAACCCTGGGTCCTTCAGGGCAATAGCAGCCTCTGTTGGAGGCAAAGAGGAACAAGTTAGCTGCAAGGCCTGTGCCTTGTCTGAGGTCAGGCTGAGAATGAGCTGGACAGCTGCTGGGGAGACTACTCCCTGTAACTGAGGCCTTGCTCCTTCTGCTGGACTAGGACTCAGTGAGCAGCTCACGAGAGGAGATCAGTCTGAGCAATGACAGTGCTCTGGGATAGCATCCTGGCCCATAGCAGCTCTAGCATGAGGGAGGAGCCTGAAGGGGACACTTGGGGCCACCATGCCTAATTACAGGGACTGATCACGGTTGAAATTGTGGGTTTTGGGCACAGAGTGGGATATGTGAGAATGTGAGTTAGGCTGTGTGAGATACACATTCATGCATCTGAGATGTGCTTGTGGAATATTCCTGTAATTTGGACCTAGTGAGAACACATGCTTGTGTGTGCACATATTTCTGTACTAATTGCCCCTGTCATAACTATGTTCTTGTCTATTGCTCTCCCTAGACAGGGAGCTTCCTGAGGGTAAGGGTTGCTCTTCTTTATCATCTGCATATTTCCAGAACTTAGCACAGAGCCTGATATGGGCTCAATAGTTCCGTGTAGTTTTAATGAAATTGAATTGATGGCGGGCCTTTGCTACAGCCATGGGGTATTAGTGGGAACTGTACATGGCTGCCTTTGCATGTGGAGATGGCAGACTTGGGTGCATGTCTGTTGGAGTGTGTATGAACAGACATGGAATTATTTCAGGGCAGACATGTGCACCCATGGGGAAGAGGGCATTTGGGTGTATACATTTGAGATGTGCATGCAGACAGGAAGATATTATAGTATAAATATGGGTAGAATTGGAGTCTTATATGGGCACATATTTGTGAACATACAGACAATAAAATATCATGGAATATACATGAAAATGGAGTTAAGAGTACATGCATAAAATATCAGCATGTATAATGGGATACAGTGCGCATGTGTACATGAGGTATGTACAAATATATCTGAAATATACACGAAAGACCTGCTTGCAGATAGTCTGGTGGGAGTGTTGGTTCTATGAGCATTTAACTGACATGGGGATTTGAGGATATACCCAGGGGGTACCTATGTGCAGATATGAGCTGTGTACAACGTCTGTGTGCAAGCACGTACATTGAAGATATGGGTTGTGATTGAGTGTATCTGGGGTTTGTGTAAGCAGTTTTGACGTGTTAGAGTTGCATGTACGTTGAAAGTGTGTGAGCGGCCTTCAGCTATTGGTGAAATATGTGAATGATGGGGAGTGTGCAGAAATGGACGGTGGGAGGAGACTTGTAGGATGGTGATGGCTGGCGTCGGTACTGAAGATGCACATACATGGGGATGGACAGGAACACAGTGGTCCCCCCTTATCCACAGGAGATATGTTTCAAGACCCCCAGTGGATACCTGAAACTCTCTATATATTATGTTTTTTCCTCTATAAACCTACCTACAGGAAAGTTTAATTTATAAATTAGGCACAGTATGAGATTACCAACAACTAACAATAAAATCGAACAACTGTAACAATACACTGTAATAAAAGTTATGTGAATGTGGTCTCTTTCTCTCTCTTCCTCCTCCCCCAAATATCTGATAACTGATCTGATGACCAGATGGCTACTGAGTGACTAATGGGTGGGAAGCATAAACAGTGTGGATATGCAGGACAAAGAGCTAATTTACATCCCTAGTGGGATGGAGAGGGACGGAATGAAATTTCATTGTGCTACTCAGAATGGAGTGCAGTTTAAAGAGATTGATTGTTTTTGGAGTTTTCCGTTTAATGTTTTCAGACCATAGTTGACCATAGGTAACTGAAAAGAAACCATGCAAAGTGAAATGGCAGATAAGGAGGGACTACTGTAATGGTCTTTTCATGATGTGGTATCTGAAGGAAGTGAATGCAGCGTGGACTGCTCAGGGTGTGTAGTCTTGGGGGTGGCATGAAGAGCTGTGCTGTTGGGAGTGTGTGTGCATGAGGAGTGCATGTAGGCTTGAGAATGCTCCTGGGGGAGACACAGAGAAAGAGGTGCATTGCAGGGCACACATGAAGCTGTGGGCTCTTTCTAGTGTAAATACTGGAGTATCCATCTAGACTGTGGATTTTTTGAGGGTGTTTGTAGATTGGGGTCTATACATGCAGATGTGGACTGCTGAGTGTGTACATGTGGGCATGGGGTTTTGGGGGTGTGGACAGGTGGAGGTATGTGCAATCACAGGTGGCACTGGCAGTGTGCCTGCCAACAAGGGCCGTTGAGCACCTGTGTACAGCTGAAGATGTGCTCATGCAGCCGTTGGGGTCGGGCATCTGGCAAGTGCCCACCAGTGATGTGCCTCCTCCTTCCTTGTGCTGAAGCTCTCCATGGGACGCATTCACTTTGAACCTAGGTTTCCTGGGCAAGTACAGAGGACATAGCATTAACTTGGCAGAAACATTTGAAACTCCATGGCTAAGTCTTCTTTGGAACTGGCTTCCCAGGAAAGTGATTAAAAATAAATAAATAAAAACATTTCCAGGATCTTTTAGCTCAGTGGTCCCCAGCGTTTTTGGCACCAGGGACTGGTTTCACAGAAGACAATTTTTCCATGGGTGGGGGTTGGGGGGGATGGTTTCGGGATGATTCAGGTGCGTTACATTCAAGCTCACATCCTGCTGTGTGGCCCAGTTCCTAACAGGCCACTGACTGTCCAGGTCTGCAGCCCGGATGCTGGGGATCCCTGCTTTCAGGGCAGGAGGGAGGAGTAAGTTGGGGAGAGAGACTTAGATGGAAAAAAGAAAGAAAAACATGAGGAGGCAGAGGGAGGAAGAGAGCAAGCCGTTGAGCAATCTAGCTGAGCCTGAGGCTGGAGAGCTCCATGGTGATGTCGGCAGCTAATGGACTGACAAGTTGTGTATATTTTACGTGCCCATTAACTCAATGAAAAGTGCACAGTTACCACTACCTGGACGTGCCACTGCTGGAGGAGGCCTGCCTGAGCCGGCTGCCTCCAGTCTGTGGTCCAAGGACAGCTGCTGTCAGGGAGACATCAGGCAGGGCCCAGAGGAAATCCGGCATCAGCATTGCAAAACACTCAATCAGCTCTGCCTCTCTTGATTCTTTTGTACAATATTAGTTTCTTAAGGAACACTGTCTTGGGTTGGAAATGTGCTGTTTTCCTTGTTGTGGGTAGTGGGGAGGAAAAGAGTGGGTGGGCTTGACAGGGTCCAGGGGTTGTGACTGGCTAGTGGAAACTTGGCTTTCAGAATTAGGGTGCTAGGCCAAGCTCTTCTTTATAATCATGCTTCCACTCGTGCCTGAGTGACCCCAAACAGGATATCAAGCTAAGGCTGGGTCTACATTTTAGTAAGAGCTGCTAATTCACAGAAAGTTAACACCAATTTGCTATCAGGGATTGAGTGAGCACTTGCTGTGTGTCCAGGGCTGTGCAGGGTACTGTGCAGGGATTCCCAGGGAAGTGTGGGACTTGGCCTCTGGAAGGGGACAGAAGATGAGCAGGATATACTAGAAAAACATGAGATTCGGAGTTTTGGGTTCTGGTACTAGCTCCATGACTTTCTAGCTGTGTAGCCTATGTTTTCAGTTTCTCTTTCTCATTTGTCTTTTTTTTCTTTTTAATGTTGCAGGTACGAGATATACCCAGCTTACTGATCAAAACAAACAGTCTCATCATCAGCATTCAAGTTAACACTGGCATCAGGCTTCCCTGGAAAGCATAGCTGTAGAAAACTCCAAGGTCCACAGTGATGCTTTTCCAGAGTGAAGGGCAGTCTCTCTATAGTTAAATTTCAGTTACCTGGTGACAGATGTAACAGGGCATCAATCCTGGGCAGATGACTCACTCTCTTTGAGCCACAGCTGCATCTGTAAAATGTAGATAATGCCAATTCCTACCTCATAGTCTTGTTGTGAGTTTAAATCAGATAATATATATATATAAAGCATTTAGCAAGGAACTTCATACATAATAAGTGCTGAATAAATAGCATCTGTGGCGATGACTTATTAGAGGATCTCTAGTGCTTTTCTGTGGGTGTGAAATTCTGATATTCTGGTGGTCTAAGACAGAAAATTTGGAGGCCTATATGAGGGCTATGAGGACTGTCAAATAGGTGCCCTTCAGGCAGCCTGCCCTGGAGTGCTAGAAACACTGGATTGCAGTGTTAGAAACAATCCTCTGGGCTGGGCTCAGTGGAGAGGAGTGAGGTGTTAGGAGAATGACCTCCACGGGCCAAGGAGAAAAAGGAGTAGCTGCTGCCCCTTCGGTACTAGCACGGAGCTACACAGGCAAGAAGAACTCAACCGAGGGATGGTAGCCATATCCCTTCCCTTTTCACCTCTGTAAGGACAGAGCCTTTGTCTTTGTGACACTGAGCTTTCTGTCCTCTCAGAGTGACATCCTCTCTCTAGGGCCCTTCCCTGCCCACTTGTTCTTCAGCTGAATGCTTAGACTTCCCCTAGGGAAGCCACAGCCGCTGAGGGTGGAGTGTGTGAGTCGGGGAACGGACAGGCCTGGTCCTTACTCCTCACTCCTACAGGAAAGGTAGTGATGATGATGATGATGATAAATAATAATAATAATAATGCTATCAATGATACAGCCACCACATTTATTTCATGTTTCCTACACATCAGACCCTATTCTAAGTACTTTGCATGTATAAAAACATTCAATCCTTATGACTATCCTAGGAGGTCAGGACTGCTAGTGTCTCTTTTTATAATGGAGATGTGGAGGCACAGAGTTAGTAAATCATGACCTAGAGTCTGTTCCTCTCCCACACAAGGGGCCTCTTGCAGGTGAAGGACCATGTACAGGTCTCTGGTACCAGTCAAAGGGCAAACGCTAATTCAGCACTTTTAAGGAAATAAAACTGTTGGAAGGCAATGAATGTCTTTAAATGTTAACAGTGGTTGATATAGGTTAGGGCTTCCCCTTCCATTTTCTTTATGTTGTTCCTGTTTTAAGTTAAGTAAAATATGTTTGTTTATAAAGTGAGAAAATTAAGCTAAGTTCTATTGAAACAGTGAAGGCCTCTCTGTGTTTCCCAAGTTTCATATCTCTCTCTAGGGCCTCAGAGTCAGGGGAGGCCGGACGCCCTCAGGGAGTCCCCTGCATCCTGCTGAGCATCGAGTTGGCTACATTAAGCATCTCAGGCCAGTTTGCGTTGTTTTCTAAAGTCAGAGGCCAAACTCCAGGCTCTGGCTCACTGTCATCTGAGGGCATTTGCTGGGAGGTCTAGGCCAAGGCTGTTAGGCGGCTTATACTGATGCTTCCTAAATAGGCTGGCGTATGAGAGAGGAGCCCTCTGAACTGACCTGAGCCAGTGCCAGGCCCCTATCAGCTTAGATGAACACTGTGTAGCCTTGAGGACTCAGAGGTAGGTATAGAAGTAGGAAGACTAAGACTTTTGTGGAGTAAAAAAACCTCATCCACGCACACTTGTCTTCACCCTAGGACCCAGACCCCTCCCCACATCCCCACCTGCTTTTATTCCCCTGCCACTCACTCTGGTCCCAGGCCCACCCATATCTCAGGCCTCCAGGGGCTTGGAGAGTTCAGGGAAGGGTCCAGGGATGGGGCGTGGAAACAAGAGAGGGGTATGGAGAGGAGTGGGAGGGTACAGATCTGGACAGAGTGGGTTTGGGGTTACTGGGAGGGCTGGGCATGGAGGCCAAACCCCAGGCTCCTCTGCCTCTTCTGTGAGCTGTTAGGATCCGCCACTTGGGTCCAACTTTCCTCTGAGAGAAGGGAGATGTCAGGAGCACAGAGGAGATGTCAGAGATGAAGGAGCTAGAGGCAGAGTAGCAGAGGCAGTGCTGCCAGGAACAATGAGCATCGGGGGCTGTCCAGCCAGCCAGCCAGCCTGCAGGAGTGTCCTTTGGGTGGGCCTGCACCCCTCCCACCACCAGCCTGAGCTGGCTGACCTTCCCTCTGGGGCTGCTTCCTCCACAGCCCACCCTGCAGCAGGAGGAGAGGTTGTGCCTCCAAGTGACTGTTGTGTGGGGCGGGGGCTCCCAGAGCCTGGGCATTCTGCTTGGATGTGTAGTGTTTATTATGCCTGGTTAAAGATCATTAGAGCCTTTGTTGTGGGAGCTGACTGACAAGGAGAGTGGATTAATATTAGAACACCCTGTCACAACTGGTGAAAAGGCAGGATTGATTTTATAGGGAGTTTAGTCAGAGCTGCGTGGAAAACCCCTGGGGTTGCTCTGGAGTGTATCCATCTCCTCCATTAGGAGGTCCCCGTGGGAATATTCAGCTGCAGTGTTTATTACAACCAAAGCTGCATATCATAGATACAGTATTAGCTGCTTTTATTCAGCTCACTTGCTCTCGACGGCCCTGGCTCCTAATGGCTCAGCCTTGTGTGCCCAGGCAGATGCCGGCAGGACCAGGGCTGTGTATATAGCAGTTTGCATGCATGTGCACATGTGTTCTTGCACACACACAGGCTGGGGTGGTTGGGAGGGGCAGCTCCAGAGCTCCCCTTTCTGAGAGATGGTGGTGAAAGCCTTCTGTTGTCCCTGCTGTAGTACTGTCCAGCAGGATTCATAGATCTCCTCTCACCCCAGCCTGGTGGCTGAGGATTGAACCAAAAAGGTAGGTCTGTCCTCTTTTGACAAAACATAACTTAGAACTTAGAAAATTTGCATTCCCGAGAGACTGTTTGCCTAGGAATTCACTGAGTGTTCCTTTGAGAGACGGAGCAAAGCGATGGTTCAGACTGAGTGCCAGGTCAGGAGTCAGCTCTGCACTCACCAGCTGTGTGACCTGGGGCAAGTCAGCTGAGTTCTCTGGGGTTGGTTTCTTCATTAGTTATATGGAGGTAAGGAAACCGGTTCCCACCTTACAGAGGTGTTCTAAGAATTAAAGAGATATTACCAACAACATAACTGGCATGCAGTAAGCACTCAGTGCTAGGTAATGTTGTCGTGTCTTTAGCTGATTATTGTAATACATTCTAAATGGGCTCACTCTACAAACATTTAGCTTAAACAAAGCTTTCCTGGAACATCTTTATTGCAGAAAATATGGCCACGGAGGAATGTTCACAGTCCTTCCCCAATTGGAAGGCTCCTGGGGTGTTGGGTAGAAGCCCAGACGCAAGTATAAGAGTTCTAGGACCAGCCATCTCTGTGCAAGGACACTTGGCCTGCTGGCTCCGGCATGATGTGGAGCAGGGTCTGGGCCTGCAAGCCCAGCTCAGGTGAACATAGGGCTGGAGGCCAGCCCAGCAGGGGTTGGTCACTCAGGGTGAATGCTGAGTCCAAGTTACAGATGAGATATCACAGAGTAGGTGTCACCCAAGGACAGAGATAAAAGCAGAAAGTTGGTTAGGTGAACAGCAAAGGAAGCTGGTTACCTCCCTGGGGCTCACGCAAGCCAAGAGTCTGGGAGCCGAAAGAACTCATGGCTGACGTTCACTGACACTCCCGAAGTTCTTTCTGTAAATGTCTATCACAGTGCTCAGCAGGTAGCCTCCATGTTTTCCCTAGAGCATGGTGTTTCAGACAGGTTCCTCTGGGGCCAGATCACCTAGGTTTAAATCCCTAATCTGCCACTCAGTTATGTGTGACCTTGGGGAGGATAATGTCTGTGCCTCAGTTTCCTCCTCTTTAAACTAGATATAATAATAGTACTTACTTCATAGGGTTATTGTGAGGGTTAAATGAGATAATACATGCAAAGCATTTGGAACAGTGCCTGGCAGTGTCAGTTACCATTGTGGCATTGTGGCAGCTGTCCATCAGCTGCACTGCCACATTGGGTACCCCACAGGACCACTGTGTCCACAAGGACTGGCCCAGGGGCTGAGCACATAATAGGCTTTATTTTTAACTATTTAATCAAGTGGGATAGAGCATTGTGACACTTAGTGTGGTAGAGGTGACTTGAGACTGCCAGGGAGTAGCAAAGTCAAAGATGAAAGTCAGAGCAGGTCAGGTGCCAGGTTGAAGATCAACAGAATAAAAAGAGCTGACATTAGGAGCCAAGTTGGTGGGATTTCTGTGTCTGATGAGAGCCCTGTGGTTGAATTGGAGTCCAGGGGACAAATCAGAGAAAATAGCGGTGGAGGAAGATGAGGGGACAAAGATCAAAACTTAGAAGTGCCCCTGGTCAGCTGGTACAGAAGTGATTGACCATCATCCTTCTGATGGTAGTGAGGATGTGGGCTCGGAGAGTGGGACGTAGGCAGACTCTGAGCACACCCACAGGCTTGCGTCTGCGGAGGTGCCCCAAACCTGGTGAGAGAGGACTGGAGTTCTCAGAGGAAGGGACAGCAAGGTAGGGGCAGTTAATCCCAGTGTAGCCGTTGACGGGCAGGACACAGGCAGCCAGGCTCTAAGGACACTGCAAAACAAAGAAGTAAACCGGCCCCTGTGGGGCTTCCCTAACAGCGAATATTACACAATATTTTTGTAAAATATTTAAATGATACTGAAGATTCAAAGAAGAACTTAAAACACCCAAAACTCCACCTCTGAGAGGTAATCACTGTTAACATTTGGGCCAATGCCTGTTGGCAGATGGAGGCACTCATAATCTTTATCCGGATTCCTCCCTGCCACCCCAAAAGAACATGCAATCTAATAAGAGCACACACACACACATGCACACACACACACACACACGGCAGTTGGTTAGCAGCTTCAAAATGAGTCCCCAGTCTTCTTTCGACCCCCATTCCCTGCACCAACCAGATTGCAACCTTTAAGTTCCTCTTATATGAACTAGCAATGCTTCTGGTGTGGAGTTACCTAAGACACGCGTGCAGATTTGTGCGTATAACTTACATAAATGGGCTCACACTTTGCATGCTGTTCTGTTGTTTGATTTTTTTCATTCTGTGAAACTTCAAAAACATCTTTTCAAGTTATTTTTAATGATTGTGTATTGTTTTGCTGTTTTGTATGTCACACTTATCTTAACCATTCCCATATTCATTGACATTTAGGTAGTCACTAAAATTTTGCTGTTATAAATAATGCTTCAACAAAAATCCTTGTACGGATATCTTTTTATATTTAGGTAATTACTTTCATAGGGTAAATTTCCAGAAATAGAACTAGTAAGTGAGCCACCATACACATTTTTATATCTGAATACATAAAATTCTCTTTCAGGTAGATAGATTCTCCCCCTCCCAGCCATGTAAAAAATGGTCCATTTTATCATCCAGGTAACAAGCTAGGTTTTGTCAGCTTTAAAAAAATCTATGCTAATCTGATACATAGAAAATCATATCTCATTCCTTCTCTTTGACTATTGTTGAGGCAAAATTTTTTTTCATACGTATGCGGGGCATTTGTGTGTCCCCATTTGCAATTTGCCTGTATATTAAAAACCATGAGAAAAAAGTATAAATGTAATAAAATGCCACGTTGTAGAAGAATATCAGTACAAGAAAATGTTTATTATGCATTCCGAAATGATTGAAGTGCAGACTGTAGAACATTATTATAGTGTAATATTTTTACTTAATAGTGTATGGATATGCAAAGACTAAAGGATAAGATGACACGTCCCAAAGGTTGGTAGAGATTATAACTGGTTGTATGTGGGAAACAAGTGTTTCTTAAAATATGCTTACTCTTGGTTTTCAAGTTTTCTGCAATTAGAGTGATTACTTTCATAATTTGAAACAATCCCAGTAAGCATTAATAAAGCCACTAAATACCCTTTGTATAGTCATTACTATCCTGCTACTCCATATGTGTAAATAGCCATAAAATGATAGACTTTTGAACTAAAAGGACACTTATGTGTCATAGACTTCCTGCTCTCCTATGTTAGAAATGAGAAAACTAGTCTAGAGAAGGTAAATGACCCAGCCAAGACCTGCCAGGAGGTGGAGACAGGGGAGAAGTAAGGTGGCATTCTATGAGACACCAACCCAGAAGGTGAAGGACACCCCATCCACCCCCCCCCTCTGTGGAGGTCTTGCCTCAGTGGAGGACCAGGGCTGTGTTTAAATGCAGCAGAAAGAGTTTGAGTTAGACTTTAGATGTGGCCCTGGAATCGGTGCTAGAATGGGTCACAGAAATCTAAAATCTGGAGCCCCTAAAGATGAGGAGGGCAGGGACCTGTCCAGGCTAGGAGGAAATTTTGCCTGAGGTAAGAGGGACAACAAGTGATTTCTGAAGTCCAGGGATCTCAGATGAGGGCTAGTAGGGAGATCTCAGCGCACACCAAAGAACCCTACACAGCTCCTCCATTCAGGCTGTGCACACCTTCCTCAGAAAGCCTGCCTGGGACTACAGAATGAAACCCTGGAGGGTGACCCTGAACTAGGCTCCAGAAGCCCCAACTCAGCATCCCCCC
Organism: Macrotus californicus; assembly: GCA_007922815.1. NCBI lineage: Eukaryota > Metazoa > Chordata > Mammalia > Chiroptera > Phyllostomidae > Macrotus > Macrotus californicus. Next base: position 92,728 of record VMDR010002168.1, read on the forward strand.
AGGGACTCCAGACCCTCCTTCCCTGCCCTCTTTCTAAGACCTCAGAATCAGAGTTTTGTTTTGCCATTTGTTGCAGGGTTTTTTCTTCCCCTTTCTTTTCTTTCAGAAGCCTGTCTGGGATTCTGCTCCACGTGGAGGTTGGAAAGAGCAGTGCAGCTGCCTCTGGAAATCGTGTTCCCCTGCCACATGACATCAGTGGGTTATATTGCAACTTTCCACATGGCTGCCCAGACACAGACAGTTGTGTTTATGAAAACCCTCCTGATACCAGCTTGGAGCCGCCCTGGCACTCAAGGTTCCTTCTTGGGCTGCAGTGTGTTCTGCTTAGAGAAGCAGATGACAAAGGGTGTTTGGAAGGCCAGCTTCTCTGCCAGGTGCTTGGTGGGGGTGGGTTGGGGACAGTTCTCCCTCCATCCTGAGCAGAAGCATCTTTGTCTGCACTGTGCTCAGGTCCAAGAGACTTCAGATGCATATGGCCAGGGATTTCCCAACACAGGGGGCCAGCTGGAGTTGGTGGGGGGGAGGGGAGTAGCTAAACTTTTGGGGATAGGCCTATCTGGGGGTTGGAGTCTCTGGTTTGGCTACTTCTGTTGCTGACCTGTGCTGTGGCTTTGGATAAACCATTTCATCAATCTAGGTCTCTGCTCTTCCTATCAGTTCCTTAGAACTGGAAGAATGATTTCCGTTCCTTCCTCCCAATGGTGGGGATAGGGAGTCAGTGACAGTAATGAAGGGACACGTCTGGGAGAGAAGCTCAGTAGACTTAGGAAAGTCATTTCAACTCTCCAAGCTTTAGTTTTCCTTACATTAGGTAATGGGGTAAACCTAGTTGATTAGGCTTTTCCTAAAGCCCTTTGATTAATCCTTAAATCTTAACTATGAGTCAAAACTTGGGAAGCTTAATTTAAGGTAAATTCAGTGAACTGGTGGTACTTTACTGCTTTGCATAGCAAACCCTTGGACTTCAGGCCCATCGGTGTTTCCGACAGTGCTATGATGTTTGGGGGTGTCTGGGCTTGCTCCCTCTGTTACTCCCTCTCAGAACTCCTGGGGCTGATTGTCACCTGGGATCCAGGCTCTAAGCTCCTGCTGCCCAGCAAACAAATTGTAAGCACTGTGGTGCAAGGACCACACTTTGGAGTCCTTGCATCGCCCACACTCTTATGCTCAGTGGAAGTCCTTCCTTCCTTCCTTCCTTCCTTCCTTCCTCCCTTCCTTCCTTCCTTCCTTCCTTCCTTCCTTCCTTCCTTCCTTCCTTCCTGCCTTCCTGCCTTCCTGCCTTCCTGCCTTTCTTCCTTCCTAGGCTTTCGACACATACAAAAGACAAGGTTTAGTGGAAAGTGAATATTCAGCACATTTACTGAGCCCCTCCAGGGAATACTAACAAACAACAAGGAGACCAACTAAGTTAGGAACCAGATTCTACTCGGAGACTATGTATGAATAATTCTCACAGTGATCCTAAGAGGCTTGCAATCTCATTCTCTTACACTTTTTGTTGAAGAAACAAAGGCACAGGGAAGCTAGGTGCACAGTCACAGAATAAGTGGCAGAATCTGGGTTCAGATCTCTAACTTCTGAACTCAGGCCCTCAACCACTGCACTAAACTGTCATTTGACCCAAATTCTAAGAGAAAAGAGAGGAGAAGGGAATCAATTTTCCCAAGGAAGATTGGGAGAAGTTTCCTAGAGGAAGGGATATTATATAAAGAATAAGAGTCCCTGGAGTAGGACAACGTTCTACACTCTGCACATAGATGTGACCTGGACCCTCAGCTCTGGCAGCAGTGGCCACTTCTGGGAGAGAGCCAGCACTAGTTCTGCTTTTCCATCTTTCTTCAGTGACCCCTTCAGAGAAAAAGCTGTGGTTACGGAGGAGCATCCAAGTGACTCTCACTTTCTCCCATAAAGACTTTTTACCCTTATCACCATGGGGTTCTCATCCCCCACAACGTGTTACCTTTTGGGCACCAATTTCTTGAAGTCCTACAGAGGGAGGGAAGACCTGTTGGACAAGACTGAGAAAGAGAGTGTCCAAGGCACAGCAGCCACTAGCAGGCCCAAGAAGAATGCTGAGGATCCTGTGCGTGACGGTGACCTAGGCCAGGCCGAAAGCATCCCCACACTTCTGCCCTCCTGGCCAGTCTCTCTGCCTGACAGCTGGAGGCCTGCTCTGGACTTGATGACAGTCTCCTCAGGCACAACTGAGAGACGGCTGTGCTGGGCAGTTAACCCTTCCTAGTGTGCCTGATTCATACTTCTCAGCACCCACCCTCTTCCCCCCATTCTCTCTGTTCCCTGTGGTTACTGATCTGAAGCATCTGGGGGCAGATTTGAAATTAAAATCAAATTGGATTCACCAAATAAAGTGTCAAGTCAGGCAGAAGGGGCGGGGTTCTCAGAGTTATAGACTGGAAGGCCTGGCAGTTCCTTGGAGACTATTAAGTGAGTATATTTTCTGGACAGACAGAATGCTGAGAGTACCATCCATAAACCAATCACAGGAAGCTTCCCTGCATGTCTTGGGGAATGCTTTAAGATGGCTAGTGGCTGATGAGTGATCAAACATTTGTACCTATCGGGTGTTTTTGAAGATCCCACTTATTGGTGGCACACTGGCTGGCCCCATTCTTAGGATCCAGGTGCCATTGGGGGTAGAATTATTTCCATGAAAGGATCTGCAATTGTGCACTGCATTTAGAAGCAGAGAATTTTCAAGATGGGTGGGGCCCATTTTACCATTGGAAAAATGGAAAATCAGAGACAGGATGAGTCCTCTTGCCCACAGTCACATAGCTCCTGGGCACAAGAAAGAGGTCTCTGGTCTCTAAGAATAGGGCTTTGTCAAGCCAACCAGTGCTCCTATGAAAAAGAGAAGAAAGCAGATTGTCTCACAGGTCCCGCCTGCCACATGGAGTAATTTTTGGGACTCTTGCAGACCTCAGGGCCAGGTTAAGTCCCAGTGTACACTGGGGTGGAGATCACAGCCTTCACTCAGGCTCTGCTCTCATTTCCTGAGATATGCCCTCACCTGGAATCCCCTGCAAATCTTGCATGTAAGTCCTGGGCCATGGATCTGAAGACTGTTCCTTCCTCCCTGCTAGATGGCTAATCTATCTGAACTGTATTTATTCATCTTTATATCACTCAAAATGGCACCTGGCACAAGATGTATTCAGTGCATGTATGCTAAATAAATGAGTGTACCTAAACTACCACCATCACCATCACTTTCAGAGGAGGATGTTGAAGTCTACAGACACACAGTTACTTGGCCAAGGTCAACCACCAAGAGTGACAGAATGGGGCCAGGACCAAGGTCTTTATCTCCCATGCCCTGTGCTCTGCCTTCTACAACTTGATGCTTCCTCTCAGATTCCGCCTCACAAGGCTTTGGGGGCTGATTTTATTGATCTAGAGTGAACTCTCTGCTCCCTTCCCACTGGGAAAATCCAGTTGTACCACCCATTCTAGCTATTAAGGTCCACTCTACAGTGGGTGGTATTTAGAAGAGGATCAAATTTCCTCCTGTGAAGCCCTGGGGGGGCGGTGCAGTGGTCTCCTCCCTCCCTTGGAGCCTTCAGCCCTCCACCAGCATCCTCTCCTTCCTCTCCAGGTCCACAGAAGAGTCAGTGCTGAGCTCCTGCTGGACATCTCTGAGGATTAGAAGAGGCTCAGGGGAGGTAAAACCCAGGGGACCCAGCTGCTACCCTGTCAAGTCCAGCTGCTCTGAGCACTGAGGGCTTGACAAGTGGCATTAGCATAAAAACCTCCTCAGTGGAAGCTGCAGGCTGTGTGCCAGAGCCCTGGGCTGCCTGCTCATGCCATTCACTGTCACCAGGGGCAGGTGCCTGCCAGCGAGGGGTGCATGGCTGTCTGTCATGCCAGGCTCCCGGACTGGGTATCTCCTGCTCTCTGGGCTCCTGTGGAAGGTCTCTCAGAGCCTGGCAGTGCACCCAGGCACCTATGAGCCCCTTCCTAGGGCAAAACAGCCTCCTTGCCTGTTCCCAGCTTTTCCTTGTCCCTAGGATGACCTCAAATATCCCAAATCCCCTCCACTTTCCTGACCAGAATATTTTGCTCTTCCAGTGTGATTCAGTCTGATTTCGCCCATGTTTCCCCACAGTTATCTTTTCTAATTCCTTTTCCCTCTGACCAGAATGCCACATCTCCACCCCCAACTTTCTATCCAGGGAGAGAGGGGAAACCATTGAAGTTCTATTGTGGATGAGGACCTGGGTCTTCTTTAAAAACACGGGGACACTTTCCTGGATTCTGTGCTTAATGCCCATGTGTGAGATGAATCTTGGCAATGTGGGTGGGGATATTTGGGGCAACAGTAGTCCTTGTTAGCAACAAACCACAGGACCTCCAAGGTGAAACAAGGAGCAGGGCTGAGGGCAGTGTCATGTCCACACCATGGGGGCGGGGGGAGCTGGGGCCAGGTACACTGACCTTCCTCTGGGAGCCCCTCTCCCAAGTTCCATGACCAAGGAAGGTCTCATTGAGCCCTCTCCAGCCGTTGTGACTCTGACTCACAGATATGGGTCTGAAAAGCTTCTCTGGGTTTCCAAGGCACAGACGTTATAAAAATAGAGCAAAATTAGTGGAAGAAAAAAGAGCAGCAATTTGCATTAAGCAAACAGCTTCTGAGCTGTGTTCTGTAGGTCATTGGTCATTGGGGGACTTTCTACCTAGAGTGCGGAAATGTGGAGGTGTACCATTCGTCTCCTTCTCCTCCCTCCCTCCTCTTGGTCCCCACTTCATTCCCTCACCCCTCCCTCCCTCCTCTTCTCCCTCCCTTTCCTTCCCCTTCCCCTTCATCCTTGTTCCTGCTTCCTTCCTTCCTCCCATCCTTCCTTCCTTCCTCCCTTCCTCCCTTCCTCCCTTCCTCCCTTCCTTCCTTCCTTCCTTCCTTCCTTCCTTCCTTCCTTCCTTCCTTCCTTCCTTCCTTCCTTCCTTCCTTCCTTCCTTCCCTTCTTTCTCTTACCATTTTTTTAAACAATTTTTTAAATCCTCACTTGAAGATATGTTTTGATTGATTTGAGAGGGAGAGAAAGAGGGAGAGAGAGAGAGAAACATTGATGTGAGAGAAACATCACTCTGCTGCCTCCCATACATGCCCCAATGGGGGATCAAGCTGGCAACCTAGGTTTATGCCCTGGCCCAGGATCAAACTACCACCTTTTGGTGTACGGGAGGGATGACGCTCCAATCAGCTGAGCCACCGGGCCAGGGCTCTGACCCTATCATTTCTCGCCCTTCCCCCTCCTTTACTTTACACAGGCCTTCAGTTCCTGCCCTGGGCCTTTGTGACCCACCTCCTCCATGCTCAGAGAACCTTTTCCCAACTCACAGCCTTGAGGAACACCCCGTTCCTCTCTCATTGCCCTGGCATCTTGTTCTTGTCCTTCACAGCACCTCCTAAATTGTGAAACTGTGTATTTTTGTGCAAATACTTTTCATGTTTTAAAATGCTTAATATATATGTCCTCCTTTTCATTTTTAAATTATTTTTAACCAAAGTCATATTACACAGAATTTACAATGAAATAATGTGAAGAGATGTTTCATGAGAGGCATCAGGCCCTACTCATATCTTTCTGCCCTTTGGAGATAAACACTTTCTGCTGTTGGCTGTTTCTCCATCTGTTTAGATCCTTTCACCTGAATAACTTACTTCTACATTTTCCCTAACATTTTACTACAAAAAAAAATGTCAAGTATAAAAATGTTGGAAAAATTTATAGTAAATACCTATAAGCTCATCATCTAAACTCTGCAATTAACGTGTTGTTATACTTGTTCTGTCACAAAGTTCCTAAATTTTCATCCTTCTATTTATCCATTATTTCATGTTATCTTTTGGTGCGTTTCAAAGACAGTTGCAGATACAAGTGCACTTCATCCCTAAACACTTCACCAAGCATATCATTAGAGTTCGGTGTTTGCTTGAGATTCTTTTTTTCCTTTTGAGATAAATTTTACATGCAGTAAGATGTACAGATCTTAAGTGTATCGTCCATTAGTCCAGGCCTTGAATACAACTATGTAACCGAACCTCCACTGAAAATCAGAATTTTATCATTGCCCGAGGGGTTCTCTTACCTGCCTTCTCATTAAATACTGACTGCTACTAACATAAGGTAGGCAGCTACTGTTCTTTTCCTGTTCTTTTTTTAAAAACTCCTTTCTTGATGAAACAATTTTTTGACCTTGTCTATTGACTATCTAATTGTGGGGTGAGTCTTAGCTTATAGCTTC